>JAKTQZ010000091.1:0-30190 GCA_030579435.1 Ogataea nitratoaversa
TTTCAAATAGGAACTTTTTAATATTAGATTTATTATTTGCTATTATTAACTGATTGAATCTGTTTCAATTGAATTACATTTATTATTTGTTATTATTAACTGACTGAATCTGTTTCAATTGAATTACATTTATTAATCAATTGTGCGTTACCAAACTAGTCACAAGACCTTATACAAGTCTCAAACAAACGAACTCAACTTAGTAAGTAGCTGATACTATTTTAATAGGCCCGAGGAGGTATCCACGACTAAACTGCCGGTATGCTAGCTAAGCTACTCATACCACTAAAGGGCAGGGATACTAGAAATGGCTTTGCAATGATTTCTCAATCCTCGATAAAAGACCGAACCACTGAGTTAGATATCTATCAAGTATCTGGCACTACTACAGATATTGTTCGAAACTCAACATTACTAGTGAATTGGCAAACTAGTTTTATGTCACCTTTCTTAATGATCAACTAATTGCTAATAATTAAGGACATCATAAGAATAACTATCAATAGTTCCAGGATCAGGAGACCACGACATATGCTGGACAGTGGATACATTGTAAACTACACTGTTACAGGCGAAAGGAAGTGAAGTATCATGGATCTGCTTCTGACATAAGTATTTGTTAGCAGGTTTTCTTGAAGCCATCCCAAAAATAAGTGCAAGCACAAAAAAACAATTCCGATACCGGGAGTCGAACCCGGGTCTGCCCGGTGAAAGCGGACCATGATAGCCGTTACACTATATCGGATTTTCAGTACTTATCTAAGAGATACTATTTGTATTCTTATCTATCTTGTGTTCCAAAGATTAAATTAAAAAAAAAAAAGTTTCGATATTAAAAAAAAAAATTAAATTCGATATTAAAAAAAAAAAAAAATTAAAGTTTCGATATTAAAAAAAAAGATTATCGGGGACATTTAGTCAAACGAAAAAAAAAATTATCAAATAATCCAAAGATATATTCATCTATATCACAACCAGAATGGCTATTGGGATACCATACCATTCTAAAAAACCACAACAAACAAAAACACATAGGATTTTGCCCTTAAAGTAATTTAAGAGCCTTTACCTTTTTCTTAGCGATTTTGACTTGAAACTACATAATTTCCTACGTTATGAGTGAAAACAATTAAAAACAGTAACCATAAATAGTTTATATAGTTTTAATTAAAAGTTTCGATATTAAAAAAAATTAAAAGTAAAAAAAAATTAAAACTTCAGATATCCAATCAATCCAACTTCAGATATCCAATCAATCTATATCCGAACTTCAACGAGACACACTACAATCCATTCCTTTTCACTACTTTCTACTTCCAAAAATCCATATCAACGGACAAGGAAGCGAAGGTTTTACCAACCAACCTTTCCTCGAGGACAATCCTCAGGATACTCACAACAACGAAATCCTACTAAATTGGACTGCCACAATGGCCCAAGGTGCTCGCCGACCGCTTGCAGAAGTTCTGCGAGAGGAACGACAAATACAAAACCAATACAGACATGAAAATGGTCTTTCGCTCAGGGACCCTGTTCCCGCCGACCTCATAGGACTTCTGTCCGATGAATACAGCGAGATCATTCCCCGACAAGATGATCATTACATGACCTTCATCACACAACCTTCGGTTCAGCCTTATCACTCTTTTCACGCGTATCTGTCGGCATGGAAAGACCTAACGGAAATTCACACGAGGATATCTATATCCCCATCACCGATGTCAGTCAACTCAATGAGGGAGACGCTCAAGGGCAAACTTCGCGAAAACGACGTCTTTTCATCAATACCCATCTATGAATCACAAATATATTCAGAAATTGGTATACCCATCAACGTGCAATCCTGGCGCCATACATCTAAACGTTTCCATAGAAAGCAAGACTACACTGCTGGTGTTATCGAACCTTGGAACCGTTTCCTATCTCTGGAAGAAAACCAATGGAAAACATACTTCCGCTGGCTTTCCAAATGTCAGAACTACACATTCATTCTATCTGTGTTTCTCTGTATTAAATACAGATTTGTGGTATAGACAGATGAAGTCATAAATGGTAATATATTGTTCAATTGAACATTAACAATTAACAATAATTGTTATTTCGTTTTTGGACATGATGATTGTCGAATATGGTGGTTGGCAACAATAAGAGTTATTGTAGTTAATAACTGTTGTTCAATCTATTGGCTAGTTTGAATGAATGCCGATTCGGATACCAGAATTAGAATTAAGTTACTTAAAATAGACATGAAACTGACGATTATTAATCACTGTTTGTTCAGATGGAGAAACGATATAAATACCTGTAGATCCTGCTTTTATCGGAAGAAGTTACAATCGGAACTTTTCCCAAAAGGCACGGGAAGTTTTACATATATTTTTAATACTAGATTTATTATATGTTATTATTAACTTATTGAATCTGTTTCAATTGAATTACATTTATTAATCAATTGTGTATTACCAAACTAGTCACCAGACCTCAAGTTGCAAACAAACGAACTCAACTTAGCAAGTAGCTAATACTATTTTAATATTGAAATCGGGCCTAAGGATGGCAAAACATTAATAAACACTGCAGCTTCATTGAATGGGGTATTTCAGTTGGAAGACCTACGAACGGTTATTCAGCTGCAGGTGCGCAACAGTTGGCGTAATCAGGCCAAAAGGCCTTCAGACCAGCCATTAAATCTTCAAATACCCAACTGACTTTTATCATTGACGCTGACCAACAATTATACGCATCAAAGCCTGAAATCTTCAAAGGAATTTCAAACATCAAGGCTGAACACGGTGTGAATACTGAATCTACTTTATCAAGCACCACCAACAAAAAGGACCAGCTACTATTATTCAAAAATTTCATCCAATTCTTTCATATATTCCAGCCTTTTGTTTATATGAAAGGAGCCATCAAAACTACAGATTATAATAGCAACCTCAATATAACCTGGTCCGCCCTCAGTGACCTCCAATCGAAAAGGAATGAGTAATTAACTATACTTGAGAGTGAGTGACGTGTTGGATTAAAAAGAGCATAAGATAATCAACCCGGGAAACCAAACATTCACGCAGTTGAGTGCATAAGAAACAACTGTGCCAATGACCTTTCAAAAGAAGCTCAAACGCTCCACCAGAATGGCAGCATATAGAAGTTTGTGTCATGATTGATGATTGCCATCTGAAAAATGAGAATGAAGAAATGGGAAACTAATGTACAATGGATTTTGATCGCTTGTTGCAAGGAAAAAATCAAAATGGCAATGTCCTTGTTTTGGAATTAGAGAAAATCGACCATTCTAAAATTGTTAACACCGTAATCTTCAACTCGTTCACCAATTCAATTTTTTTTGAGGAATTTTAGATTGATTAATGTTTCAAAAACACTAGCTGCTTCTAATTCAATAGCCCAAAGCAATTGCTCCAACAAATTAGGAAGTACTGGCATTCAAAGATTATTTCAGAAATTATTTGTTGCTTTAAAAACACGTTTTGAGTTCCGTTATAGTGACCTGATTGGGGAAAACGTCGACAACATAAGCATCTCCGAAAACAAATTGCTTCGGGTTAATACCAGAGGAATCTCAAGAAAATTCAAGTCTTTAGAAGTTTTCCAGAGGAAAGTTCAAGTCTTTGGAAGCTTCTAGAGGCAAGAGACTGCCCACTCAAATAATTATATGTCAAATTTAGATGCGACTGCAGCTTTCACTTTTTACTTCAGAATGCTATATTATGGTCGAAATGGCCACTTACCTCGTTGAGAACTTACATTAAATTTAAGTATAAGTACAATTATCACAAATGGTAAATCAGTGATGTATAAAATAAGCCCCTGATAATAGTTTCATTCATTGGCACTTTTTCTTCTTCTCTTGCATCTTCTTATAATGTGCTTTACCACCAGATTTCTTCTTGACTTGAACTTCCTCGTATCTTCTTTTGAACCACTTATTAGCGTCATCATCTTTTAACAACTCATCAACAAATCCAGATCCTTTTTTCCTTCTAGCAATCTTGGAGTGGCAATCAGAAGTCGTTGCCATTATAGTGCCAACGTGAAACGCCTCCGGTAATTTCCAAGAGTTGTTTTTCTTATAATGTCTTTTAGGATCAATCGACGATCTGTTTTTCAAGATAGCTAAATCTCTTTTCAGTTTGCCAGTCAGTTCAAGTTTGGGTAGTGCAAACCAATCATCGCTTTTTGACTTTCTAGAGACTATGCTCGAAGTCTTATCAGTATGCGAGCTAAGTGAAACAGCTGTTATTGGGTCGTTAAATGTCTTCGGTTGATCCATCTTTGATTGTCTCTCAGATTTCAGGTACCCCGTGGGTCCGTCTAATATTATTGCTTTGATCCCAGGTGGGCCTACTAGTGAACATTTCAAATTTTCAAAAATGTCTCTTTCTGATCTTTTTGTATGCCATTTGTTGCTTTTCTTTTTGGCTTTCTTAGATATCTGTTTTAATTGTTCAAATATGTCATCTGTTTTTGAGTCTGCATCTTCTAAGTTTCTATCTTGGGATGTAAAAGTTTCCGGAATAATTGGATGTGTGATTACCATCTTCATCTATATAATATACTTGCTTGATTGTGACGTATATGCTCTTACAACCACAAACTGTTCATAAAATGCAGTAACAAAAAAGTTATCTGAAAAATATCATCTTCTAAAATTTTCAACTGGACACGTTTTTATTTTGGCAGACACATTTTACCTAGTTTTCTCTTGGTTTCTCTTACAACCTTTGACTTTCGATTTGATTACTTGTTGTTTATTATTTGGCTTAACATTTTGTAGTAACAGCAGGGCCATTTTTAACACAAGCAGGATATATATTATGTATAGAAGGAAAAAATAACAGACAAGTTACAGGAAGGAATAGCCAACTAGAGTAGCAAGCTATATGGAAGCATACAAGAGACGTAAAAACATACAAAAGAAAAGAAAAGAAGAGAAAAAGAGGGAAAACAAGGGAAATAGAAGAAGAGAACAAAATACCGATCCCCTAAACAAACAAAAATAACAAAATAACATTAATAAGTTGAAAATCCACATTGTAGGCAAATACGAAGATAGTGGTAAAAACAGACTAAGTCATCCACAGTTTCATGAAGGAACATAGTATGTTTCACTCAATGCAATTAATTTTTCAATACTAGCCAAATGCTTGCCATAATTACCCTTATTGATAACTGCTAAATAGTCTCGGATCTTCATAACTAAAACTTTTTTTTTCTCGGCATCTATCAACTCAATCATTTTTTGAACAACATAATTTGCAAATGGGTCTTTCATCATCAAACTCAAAGAAGAGTCTTCATCTAGTTCGGAATCAGTCTTCAAATTGTTTTTCAGTATCTCATCATATATCTTGATTCTATTTGCTTCATTTTGGTAAATAATACATTTCTCAACTGCGTTTGAGGCAAATTTATGTTTAGATAATTCCACCAAATTCTCCAAGACAATCTTCAAAACTTCGTCGGTATACTCTGTAGAACCATGTTCTATAATATGTTGAATGACGTAGTTCCCAAATTGATCTTGAATCAAGTAGTAAATAAAACCCTTCAATTCGTTGAGGATGAAATTTTGATCACTTAGATTTGAAAACTCCAGGAGTCTCTGAATGACTCTACAACCATATGGATGAGTCGATAAGTGATAAATTTGATCCTTCAATGAGTCTAGAATGAATGGAATTTCAGAAGTTGGCATACATTCAATTGATTTTTGGATAACATGATTACCATTTTGATCCTTAACCATAGTCAAAATATTCTCCCTCAATTCATCTAGTAAAGCTAATTGATAATTTAATGGAACGACTTCTAAACACTTTTGAACGACCCTACAACCATACATTTGTAATGAGAGCTGGATAAAATTTCCTTTCATAGCTTCAAACAAAATTCTTCTCTGAACTGTTGTACCATTTTCAAAGTACTTTTGTATCACATAATTGCCAAAGACATCAGTCATTAAATCAAGTGAAAAATTCCTAATCTCATTGAAGACAACCTCCTTGTCTTGACCATTAGTATCTGCCAGCTGTTGTTGAATAAATCTGGAGCCATGCTGATCTTTAGCAAATTCATAAGCGTGACCAAAAATATCTCTGAGAGAGTAATTTTTGGATTTACTGCTTCTAAATTCTTCCAGAAGTGGCGATCTAACAATATGCTTCTTAGGCTTGACAGACTTTGAAGATAAATTTCTTTTTGGTGGCTTACTAATTTGTGGGGGTTCTAGCAAACTTTCAGGAGATTGATCTCCCAACGAAGAAGTAGAAGAAAGTTGGCTTGGAACACTTGCATCGGGTTGGGGTGTTCCTGGCTGACCTGAAGAAGGAGGAGTAGGTATACCCGCTGCTGCTCCAAAATTATTTTGATGTTGGGACGGTATAGAAGGAGTGAATAGCCCATAAGCATTATAAGGTGGTAGCATATATGGAGAAAGGGATCTGTTAAACAATCCTGGAGGGAAAAAATTTGGTTGTTGCAAACTTACCAAAGGCGTAGTAGTACCAACTGCAGAAACCTCATTTCCACTAGCTTTTGAGTTGGATTTCGCATTAGGATCAGCTTGCAATTGCTGACTTGCAGGCGAGCACATTTGAGATTGAGATTGAGATTGGGATTGAGATTGGGATTGGGATTGAGATTGAGATTGAGATTGAGATTGAGATTGAGATTGAGATTGAGATTGAGATTGAGATTGAGATTGAGATTGAGATTGAGATTGAGATTGAGATTGAGATTCAAGACGACCAGTAGCGAATGGTGGAACTAGTTGCTGCATTTGAAAAAAGGAGCCGGGAGGGGCTCCATATGGAGGAAAAACATTTTGTTGAACATACCCAAAATCATTTTCTGCTTGTTGTTGCAACTGTTGCAATTGTAATTGTTGGAACTGTTGAACTTCGTACTGGTACTGCTGCTGAAGTTGTTGATGCTGGCTACTACTATCAAAAGTTGGTTCGAAAGTTGAGGCAGTCGCAGGATTCCAGATATTTTTGAAACGCTCATTTGGATCTTCTAATATCGTTATGTTGTGATCAGATTTGGCACCGTTAGTATCCGAACTAAAAGAAAGACGCCTGGAATTGTTTGGAGATTGAGATACAGTAATGTATGAATCCAGTTTTTCACTAAATGACTGTTTTCTAGGTTCTCTAAACGTAGTCTGAGGAGAGCCAGACTCATTACCAGTCAAAATCGACGATCTTCTGGAACCGATCAGCTCAGTACAGCTACCGTTGGTAGATGCCGATCCCAAACCAACTGAGGTCACATTACCATTATTTGCATTGTTTGAGCTATTGACTGATAATCTCCGGGTATTTGATTCCAATTCTCTAGTTTTTTCGGTGATCGAAGCAAATTTTTCTAAAAAGTTTGATGAACTCAAAGTGGGATTGCAAAAGTTCGAAGACACAGTGACACCAGTGGCCGATGCGGATTTGGCAACAGAAGCACCATTGTTGCCAAACAAGTTCGCTGCAAATCTTGACTTATGTTGAGTAACAGGGGCACTTATAGCACTTAAAGTGTCTTTGAAATGAATTTTCTGATGATTGCTGTTGAAAACATCTGATCCCGAATCGCTGATTGCACTTTCATCAATATTTGAAGAATAATGAATAGGAACGGCAGAAGCTGATGCACTATGAAGAGCTCCTGATTTTGGAAAACCATAAGTTATGTTAGCACCGGCAAACACGGAATTTGCTTTTCCAAACAAGCTTGTATTAGCACCACTCAAGCTTGAAATTATACTTGCAACGTCGTTGTCTATATCATTATTGGCGGCAGGTGCCACTGGAGTTGGAGCTGTAGTTTGGTAATTCCCAGAAGATCTTGATTCCCAAGGGTTATTGCTGATTTGTTCGTCAACTATTATATAGGAGCGGTCAAAGCCAATTATTTGTTAGTAACTTGTAATCCATAAATGCTAGAAAGTAACCTGTTGACATTTGAAAACTTACCAGATATGCCTTTGAAGGTTTCCCAATTAGATGACATCCGTTTACCTTGATGAAAATGATTTAATGTTTTTCTGAATGGCAATAAACAAAATATAGACAATATAAAGATGGTGATAATGTCAGTGAGTAACACGATGGACAGAAAAAATTACGGGTAATGAGTATTTTCTTGAATGATCTTACCTATGGCAAAAAAATGGTTTTGAATTTTTTTTCTTCTTTTAAAGGCTCCAGTGATATGTTGAATTGGTAAGCTATAAACAGGGACCGAAAGTGAAATGACGTGGTATCAAAAAAAGACAGGCAGATGAGTATTTTCAACTTCTGTCTAGCGTCCTTGATTGGCGTGCTGTGCTGGTAAAAAATGGTCGGATGGGCCCGGGATTATATAAACACACAGAAGCAAAAAATCAATAACAAAGTATTTATATTATCGATTACTGATGACTATGTACAAAATAAATGTGTGCGTATGTTAAATGTTCAAGATGAAGTGTTCGTGAATCGTGGAATAGGCTGTCTAGTGTTGTGTCTATTGCAATATATATATAAATTTGTGTGCTTTGTCTTCAATCAAGACGAGTCATGAACTTCGCGATCTAAGAGTGGGCGATTTCTGATTTTGGATTTGCACGTGTCTTGACATTGGCAGACTCAGAGCACGACTGTTTACTATGTATCGATGGTTGCGCCTGTGCAGCCAGGTGGAATTTGGCCCGATGGTAATCAGGGGACTCGTTTTTCGCGCTTCTGTCATAGTATACTAATTAGTAATTACTACCAAAAGTGGCCAAAAAAGTCACCTCCATTTTTGAGTTGTCTTTTCACCTGGCTATAACTCTGTCATTAGTGAACCAATTTAATGTTTGAACCCAGCTTATTTTACGCTTTCGAATGATTCAATTTAATTGTCTAGATAATATTGATATTGCATTATTTGGTGTTTTTTTGGCTGTTTTTTATAGTGGTGTGAGGTGTGAATTATATATATGAATTGGACGTCTCAGTAGTTTAGTCGATCGACTTTTTGAATTAGGTAAGCACAGCATAGATCACGTCCCAGTTATATTTTAAAATCAAATGAAAATTTACGAGTTTCAGATCTATAGACAGGGGCTATAGACAGGGGGCTAGTGCTTAGCTGGATAACGTGTCTACTGGTATAATGTATTTTTGAATATAAACTTTAAACTCTAAGGAATTTGAAGTTTAGTCAAATGAGATATAAGTAACATATATAAACGATGCATGGATCTTCAAAGGTTACATAATGACTTATCATTAAACAACGTCAATTATATCTATTGATCGATAAAGTTCGACTTATTTAGGTGCTCATCCGACATTACAATAGTCCAACACCTTCGTCTATGACAGTGACTATTCCCTCTTCCGAGGCAGCACAGCAGCATAACCTTCGTGATTCAAACTTGCGGAAAAATAATTGGCTTTATTATGACGAGACTACTTCAAGAATTCGTTGTAATCATAATCAATGCACTCATTCTTGGACCTTCGAAACAAAAATTGTCAGCACAAGCAAGCATTTCTCTTCAAACAAGAGGCACATGCATGTTTTTGACGTTTTTAGCAAAAACTGTGTCAAGTAGTCTAAGCAGTCAAACTTGGGGTCCTTTGTTAAGAAAATACCACCTGAGTTTGAGTTTTTTATGAATACAATAGAGACACACGAGCTGCAGTCAATCTGTTGTTAAACACTTTCATGCCTTATTCAAATACTCAAATTGATGCTTTTAGGACAATTCTTCCGAAAATGGAGTGTAAGGGCCCAAAAACATTAAAAAATATAATAAGTAAGTTAAGTATTGGAGTTCAAACACGTCCCAAGGTCATTTTGGCAGATGCTCCATATGTTGTTTTGCATTTCGATGTTTATAAATTAGCTGACTCATATCATCATCTTGGTATAATGGCAAATTATCCCAAACCAGTGACTGTAACTAATGGAGTAACAGAGTCTCAAATGGTCCATGTATTTCTACAGTTTACAAGACTTCATGAGAACGAAACTGCAGATGTTTTAGCAGAAGGGTTGAAGAATGCTATAAACTCTTACAATATTGAGGATAAAGTACTTACTTTTGTCTCTGATAATCACCGCACTAATATTGCAGCTGTTCGTAAAGTCAATTCAGCGGTACTTACGCATGCTGCTGAACACTTCAGGTGTAATTCTCATAGTGTTAATCTTGTTTTTGCTAATATCATAAATAACTTCTTTAGTCGTGACAGAGCACAGGTGCAAGGGAAAAAGAAAAGAAGATTAATAGATGTCTCTGAAGATCTCGAATTATATGACAAACTCACACTGGTTACTGGAAAGATCAACAGTAATGGAGCATTTAGGGAACTAGTTAAAAAAGCTGCTGGTTTATTGCCACCGGATCCAAACCCCACAAGATGGTTGGGCCGCTTGTCAATGATGAATTACATTGGTTCCCATATTGGGAAAATACAAAAACCCTTGGAAGAGCTAAAAGAAGAACCAGAAAAAAGATGTATTTATGACTCATTCTTGCTATTGTTTCAGTTCTCTGAAAATCAAATAAGATTATTGACCTCCAACCGTTCTTTATTGTCAGTTTTCGAATCCATTACGTACGACCTTTAAGCTGAAAGAAACAACAACGTCACATATACCACTTCTGCATACTTTTTGCTCAGTCAAATTTTCTTTGTTATTGCTACAAACTATTTGAAATGGAACGCTGCGGATAGAGCAACAGAATATGAAAAATATGCTGCGACAATTACTGAAACTTTTGCTTACAATGTGACAGATATTTCTAAAGATGTTATACAAGTGGTTGAAGAATTATCTCAGAACATGCTGAGGGCGTGTCTTACATCATTTGAAACTTTCATTAAGTACTTTAAGCTATTTATAGATGATTCTTTTGCATTTTCTTTTATTACTTCAAATGAAAAATATTTCAAGTTGTACAGGCAGATCAAAGGACTTGAGGATTTCGAAAAAAAACTTTATAGCGTCCAACACAAGATACTGAACTCGTTTTTGTTGTTTAATGACTTGTTTTTTAAGAGTGGATACAATAAGGAGAATTTATTTCAAGAAGTTGTTCAGGGAGAAGGCAACAAGGATTCACTCCACGGTGCTGTTGAGTCTCCTCTAAGATCTTCTTGGGACTACAAAGGTATTGTTGCTTTAGAGTTAGCTGATTGGATTCAAAAGACAATATCTAGCATGGATTGTTCCATTGATGGCTTCCCATTACTTCTTAAATTACGTGGGTTAATAGGAATGAACATTTCGGTTTCAAATGCAGCGCTAGAGAGCTCATTCAATGTGGTTAGAAATCTACTAGGCTTAAGAAGACATAAACTTGCATGTAATTCTGTGGAAATGGAAGTTTTAATCCGCTCTTACTTTGTCAGCTCTGAAGAGGACAATAATGTGCTTCCCCTATCCAAAAAACAACTAGATTAGAGAAGTTTGGGGTTCCGTTAGCATTGGAATCAGATGACAATTTGGACGAAGAAGCAGAAGAAGAATCAGAGGAAGAAGAGGAATCAGAGGAAGAAGCAGAAGAATAATTAGAAGAGGAGTCGGGTGAAGAAGTAGAAGTAGGACCAGAGAAGAAGGGAGAGTTGCGTAGCTTCGAAGTTTTCTGAATGAAATTGTACTGTAGTTTTAGCACTTATATAAATACTATTGAACTGCTTCAAGGATTTTATAATATAATAGAATGTAATCATTAATAATGAATCAAAGAAAGGCTGGAATAGTAAGTCAAATACAAAATAGTGAACAAATACTAAATAATAAGTTAACAAATAATATTGAATATTGAAAATATGAAAATATAAAATATTAAAATGACAAATCCTTGACTTAATGTGATTTCATTCATATTGTCGAATCCTGCACATAAATTAATTTCTTTTAATTGTGAAGTAACTGATAATTGGTCAGTATCGATTTGAATATAATTCCATTCAATAGTTCTAATAATATCACTTGATACCTCATAACGACTTCAATAAGACCTAGTCAAAATTAGAAGTTGTCAAACAGAGACTTAGCGGCCGAATAAGTTTTCATATTTGTGGTACCGACAACTATTTTGTTGTACTGATTTCTTGTCTTCCAATTTCAGACAGGAAATAGAACTATTTTTCAACTTTTTAACATATCATATGGTTTAATGGACTAGATATTTACAAGATTGTAGCATTGATCTGATCAAATGGGTTTTAGTGTTGTCGTTTTAGACTCAACTGAAAAGGTAAACAAGCGAAATGTAAACAAAGACTTCATTATCTAGCTTGATAATCAATGTCTGATTATTTAATAGTTACGTATAATATTATGAATTAAATCAACTGAAATTTATTTTTGAAAATTAGGTTTGAACACAGCCCGAAAGCGCAAATTTCAGAAAGTTAGGGAAAAACCCTCACTTTTACGCATCTCTGTTAAAATATATTAAATATTTCATTCGAGAGTTGTTTGAATACTAGACGGAGAGATAGTGGCGCAGAATATAGAGATTCAGATATGATCTGACAGCTATAGATAATCCACATCTCATAGGATTTGGTGTGGGCTTCACAGTTATGGTCTCCCTGATGAGTAAGTCCGAGATCACAAAAGCTGTTGACTTTCTCAATTCCAAAAAAGATGCCTCCCTATTCACCAAACTAGTTAAAAAGTCCATTTACAGCAGTTTGTCCACATCCATAGTTCCTACCCAGTTAAAAAGCATACAGTGTTTGATTTCACCGATTGATAAAAACAAACCACCATTGTTCGACAAAGCCATACAAGAGCTTCCCTCTGTGGTGATCAGATCCCGTGTTTTGAAATGCTACTACAAAACCACCCCATTGATCGCATCTGATTTTAGACGATTGGCTAAATCAAACATGAATCATTACAACGTGAGGCCTAAAATACTCGATGTTATCAAAGGTAGATATATGACAAATATGAAAACCACCGGAAACTATTATTTGTTTTTTAGAAGTTTTGAAGAAGCTGCTTGCTTTGTTCAAGATACTGAAAGATCGAGCGGTAAAATCAATAGTAAGTTTTTGTCCTTCGAGTTTCTGAACATTGAGGAAGACGAGAAATTTTTATACCATCCAATATTACCGGATTTGAAGTGCGTAAGTCATTTTGCTAATAGGACGTCAACTGCTGATATACTTAAACAAAGGATAGAAAAAGTAAAGAAACCAGACAAAGTAAGTGAATTAATGACCAATCTGAGTGAATCGTTATTCTATGATTTCAAAATAAAGAATAGACAACTCCGTAATAACTTGGAGAATGAGCTACTAATTTCCAGAAGTCAATGTGTAGTCTTACACAATATACCATATTTTTTAACGGCTAAGAGAATCAAGTCTTTTTTCTGGGAATTTGATTTATATGAAATAGATGAATTAAATTTACGTTTTGTTAGCAATGACAAAGTGAACAGGACTTCTACGTACGTCCTAGTACTGAAGAGTTCAGCAGAAGCAGAACGATGCGTATTAAAAGTGAAAAGCCAGCGGTTATTTTATAAAAACGATATGCCTATCATCGACGCAGAATTGCTTGATGAAGACATATAGATCGAGTTTTGTGAATACTAAACAATGAATAAAAAATACATTTTAACTGTTTAGTATAGTCTTTTACTAGTTTCATTTTGTTACGCTTGGGTTTTATTTTTCTTATCTTGCTTTCTAACTTATAATTACAAATAGTTATGAGTTTTACCAGTAACTTCGTTTTTATTACTCTTCTTCCCTGTTGCTCTTTTCCTTTTTGGATATTTAGTCATATTTATGTTTTACTTACACCTTTTTATATAATTAGTCAAATTTTATAGTAAACTCGAAGTTAACAAGTATCAGCGATGGTGTAAGTAAAACATAAATATGACTAAATATCCAAAAAGGTATAGAAAGACAAGGAAGAAGAGGAATAAATACGAAGTTACTTAGTTATGAGTTTAAGAAAGATGGAAACACAACCGTAACAAAAAGGAGTAATAATCGCGAAAAGAAGAACAAGAACTAGGAATAGGACTGTCCATCTGATATGTTATATAAGAGCTAAATGTAGTATGATAGTTAAATGTTGTTTAGGTAATTAAGTAAGATAAGTTATTGTTATAGTGAGTGACTATAAACGAAGGTGCCAAGTATCAGAGATACAAGTTAGCTCCGAGGGGTACTATGAATATAAACTAATTAGACAAGAGTTTAAAAGAGTAAGAAGAAGAACAGCAAGGAAAAGAGTGTACAGGATAAGAAAGATGAAACACAATGTAACAAAATAGAAAAGGTATAATGATATACTAAATACTAGTAAATACTAAATACTAAATACTAAATAGTAAATACTAAATAGTAAATAGTAAATACTAAATACTAAATAGTACATTACATTACATAATCACTGAGGTTTCGTACACTAAGGTTTGTATAAATTACATATAATATATATTATATATATTCAAAATGATCCTTAATAATCAAATAATGGAAAGATGTGATTTCATGATGTTTCGATATTAACATCTGCAAGTTGATAGCCGGAGAAGAAAGGGTACTCTCCTTTACTGGACAATATAAAATCATACATATAATATTAACGACCACCAATCAGCCAGGGTTTTTCTTGGCGGTACAAGAATCAAAGTACTGCAAACTGATACAAGAGTCATTCAATCCAGTAGTTGGCGTCGAGTCTTCAATCAATTCAAACGACTTTAAATTGAACCCAACTAAATGATCAGTACCAGCTGGACAACCGCCATCAACCAAGTAACTTTTTTTTTTTCTTTCAATAACAGTATCTCTGAAATGGCCGAATGATTTACAATTTAGTAAGAATTTGAGCTTGCTGTTATGACTAGGCGGGCTCACATCTATTAACCCATTGCTGTTGCTGTTCGTGCTTACATTGATACCGTTACCACCACTCATAGCGGAAAATACACCGTTCCTAGATAATGGCATATAAGGAGGTGGCATTGGTGAAGTCATTATGGGAGGGGATATGAATGCACTCGAAGATGGAGTGCCTTTTGTTATTGATAGAGATGTTATCAACCCCGGTTGCTGTTGTTGTTGTTGTTGCTGTTGTTGTTGTTGTTGCTGTTGTTGTTGTTGTTGCTGTTGTTGTTGTTGTTGTTGCTGTTGTTGTTGTTGTTGTTGTTGACCTTTATGATGTGAAAGGGATTCTGAGATACGAATCTTAATCGAAATTAGAATATCATACAAGAGGTTCTTCAATTTGGAATTCTTGTCCATGATTCTGTGACTGAACAATTTTGTCAAATTGATTAGAAATACGTCTCTGTGTAAATTAACAGATCTTTTCAAAATCAGTTCAACCAAGAAATCCCTATGAATCAAAATTATTCTAGATATGAGCATGATTGAATTTTCTAATTCTCTGACAAGTTCTTGCTTGTTTTTCTTTCGTTCTAAATTCGAACAAAAGTACATCAACTTCTCTAGTGAAACGTTCAAAGAGAATACCAATGAGTCAGTCAAAGGAATAACACTAGAATTGTAATCTTTTAGTTTTGAACAGCTAGATATGATTTCAGTCATAAATCTGATCAGCCTGTTACCATTGATCATCAACTCTGGGAATCTTTCCGATCCTAAATATATTTCTTCACAGGAACACATTACTTTCAATTTCAATTTATTATCAATGAAGCTGAAAAGTTCTCCCACTAGATAATGCTCATCTTCTTGTTCATTCAAACAAGACAATATCCGAACAATAACATCCGATATTCGACTGGTCAATTCACAGTCATCATGAATGTTTTGGAACTTCTCTTCAAGAAGAATTCTAAATAAGATTTGAGAGATTGGCAAATTGAAGTAATTCAAATTTTTAATCAAATCAGTAATAACATCTCGTCCACCGATAAAATAATCTTCGTATCTCAAATCTAGCATCAGCATAAATAAATTTTTGACTTCATTTCGGCCGACTTCATCATTATAAAATAACCTAACAAAGTAATCCACATCTGTAGAAACCAAATACCAGATTGAGTTAAGAACTGATCCATTCAACTTATTAGTTTTATTGTGTTCTTTGCGTTGCTCGTTTCCACTACGATCACCGGAGTCATCACCCGCACTATCATTGAATCTAGTACTTGGAGGAGTTTGAGCGACCGAGACGTTACTCAAATTATGTAAAGAGTCCATAACATCAACTGTGACCACATCTTCAACAACACCGGCATTTACCATATCAACATCATGAGCTGGAGATGAAGCCTTGGTCATTGGAGAGTTCTGTTTTCTGAACATTATGGAAAGGAAACCAAAGTACTCTGTTGGATTTTGTAATCTATATAGTTTCTTTCGAAAATTTAGTGAAAGCAATTCGTAATAATCTAATTCTAAATCATCATTGAATAAGAGATCCCAAACAAGGTTTTCCGTACTGGCTATTGAAAACTCATCTTTATTAACACTATTAGAAAAAATACCAATCGCTATCGGTAAATCCAAGAAATCATCTACAATTAATTTGAGAATAAGCTTGAGACTTACTTCATATTCTAGAGATAATGTTGGTAATATTGTTTTTCTCAAGTGAAAAACCAACACGTTTCTGAAATCTTTCGGTTTCCAACTTTGCAAGAGGTTCATGATTACTAAAACCAAATGCGGACTTTCAACGTTGAAACCCTTAACCAAGTTCGAGTATTGAGTTATAGCTTGATTTGAGTAGTGTGAAAATTCAGCAGAATTCATCAAACGTTCATATGAACTAATACCCAAGTGATTCAAGTCTTCCAAAGATATGACCGAAAGATCAGGTATTTGATTGTCCTGCTCTAAATTTTTAGTCTTGAACTTTGTATCAATTTGCAAGTGTTGCGGTACAAAACGCATATTGAAATCAACCGTGTGTAAAACATCTGCCATGTTGAATCGATTTGATTGATACCAGGCAAACAAGTATGAACAAAGCACATGGAATAAGTTCGTACCAGATTTGTTAACAGTTGATTGTGATTGTGATTGTGATTGTGATTGTGATTGTGATTGTGATTGTGATTGTGATTGTGATTGTGATTGTGATTGTGATTGTGATTGTGATTGTGATTGTGATTGTGATTGTGATTGTGATTGTGATTGTGATTGTTGTTGACTTTGAAGAGATGATTCGTTTTGCGGAGAACGTTGCTGTATGCGTTGTTGTTGAGTTAGTGGAATATAATAACCGTAAAACATTTCATCATAATAACTAATCAGCTTCAGTAGTGTGACTAATGTTTCTTTGTCCAATTCATCAGATGTGTTTATGAAAGGAACAATTACTTCAAAAAATTGAGCGGCCAATCGGAGTTTTTCATGGAATAACTTGAATAGCGATAGCAATGTGTTACAATTCAACACGAATAACATTCCTTTTTGCTCCAACCCACTCTTAAATTGATTCAAGAACCAGCCACCAATTTCTGCAATCTTGCCAACTTGTAATGGGTCATCGTTGTTGATCAAATTTATTATTCCTTCAAATTCATAAAAATTGAAATTGCCAGATAATTGAAACAAGGAGTCTAAGAAATCAAGCAGCCTATCTTTCAAATTTTTATCCTCTTTATCAACCATTTCAATACCTGTTGAGATAGATAATCTTTTGAGAATATTCTTTGAGTTTGAATCTTCAACACTAGGTAAAGAATTCAAAATCAACAAATGAACATAACATGATTTATCAGCTTCTTGTAAATAGATAACACCTGACGCAATTAATCTTCTTAAATATGACGAAACAACAAATAGATCTAAGTCAAATAGTTTGGGGATTAAAGTCAAAAATTGTGTCAAGTTGAAAGCTCCATAGTCAGATGCATTAAAATCCAGCAATTCAGTCATTTCATAAATGAATTGCATTACAACTGATTCTAATTCCGTTTTCATTTGTTTGTATCTCTTAGCTTTAATATTGCCAAATTGTTGAATTCTTATTTTCAAAATAGAGCAAACGTACAAAATGCACTGATCATTTTTTCCATCTTCTCTATAATTAGTAACGGCCCATTTCAAAACCAGCCTTAAAATTTTTTTCCAACAGTTGGCAGTTCGTAATCCACCATTATCATCACTATTGGAACTGTCATATATAAAATTGACCAAATCTCTTAAGTTTGATATAGAACTTGGATTATTTAACTTACAAATGACCGACGATGCTTTATTGTAGCCCATGACCGAACTAGAGCTGCTTAAAGTATCATTAGTTTCATCAATCAACAATAATTCATTTCTGTATGTTATCAGCTTAAATTGCTCGCTCACCATCATATTATTCATAGCTATAGTTCTCTTTAAACTTAATCTCAAACGAGGCCAACTGTTTGGGATGATGAAATTATCAGAGTTATGATAAAATAGATATTTAACTAATGCCTGGAAGTTGACAATTATTCTATTGACCACGTTTTCATGTCTGGAGGATTTGGTCAATTCACATAGCTTGGTAACAACGGACAGTGAGTTTTCACTCAATTCTTTAGATAGATAATCAACATTGATAAGTTTAAACCAAAATAACTTGACAAACAAATAATGAGCAGATAGATATTTGAAATCTTGAAGTTTTAGACGATCTTTTTTTATTAATCTTCCTAAATATTGAACGATCCAACTCAAAAACGTTTCACGATTCATTAGTTGATCCAAGTATAAATTACTTGATAACTCAAGTAAATAATTTAATTTATACTTCCACAAATCTTTATTTGAGGTGGCGAAACATAAACCAATGACATGCTCTATAAATACTGTAACTTGTTCTGTCCATTCAATGACCCATTTATTCACAGTGAAAATCTGTAAATTTGATGAACCTTGGTGCTTTTTTTTCAATTGTCTTTGTTCATTGGTAGACACACATCGTACTAACCATACAGCTCTAGCAATTGGGACTTTATGATTGACACATTGTTCAAACAAAACTCTATTCCTCAAACCGTGTGGAATGGCCCTTGATAATTGTTTCAGCGGAACACTAAGATCAGCCAAGTTAGTCATCCATAAATCCCTTTTATGATCTGTTAGTGTGACTCTCGGTGGCGGTTTATATGTTGATTTCGACTTGATCTTACTGATCTCCGTTCTTTTGACTAAGGTCTTAATCATCACTTCACTTAAGTTGCTCAGTTTTGCGCTGATTATATCTACCTGGTGAATTGTCTTACTGCTTTGACCGTGTGTCATGCCAAATGAAGTTCGTTGTAGTAACTGTGAAACCATTTGTCTTCCCGAATGGGATTCATTAGACACCACTGATGCTTCAAAAAAACCTTTCTGAATGTGATTTCTCATCAAAGCATCATCGTGTGAAGTATGTTTCCAGGCTCTAAAATCAGGGAAAACTAGTTCCTGTTTAACTGATCCCGTGAAGCTATCTGGTGATTGATAATTGGAAGATCCACTGCTGCTAGAAGAGTTGGGAACATCCGTTGGATTCAAAGGGAAGACATCCTCAGGCTTTGGCGTCTGCTCAGGTAACGTACTGCTTGTTGGGTCACTCATGATTTTCACATGAACAATGAATCTTAGATTTTGAAGGGTCAAACACAATTATAACAATTGGTAATAAAGAGAATAAAACAATGACAGCTGTCTTATATATGGAATGCAAACCAAATTTAACTCATCGATAAGATCTTCGAATTAATAACTGTGGAGCGAACACATTTGAATTTGCGAGAGCCAATTTTCAGTCCAGTTTTGTTTTGAAACACTGTCCTCATCAATTTAGAAATTCGTAGTTAGCAGTTTCCTCTCTCAACTATTGTTCCCTAATCATAGTAACAGTCGGACCTATCGACGTATATGATATAATGAATGCTCACAGACCGATAGAATATACAGTCAAGAGAACAGAACCCAGACTACTCAATGCTTCATTCAACCAAGATCAAAGTTGTTTTGCCATATGCCATGAATCAGGGTTTCGAGTTTACAACAGTGATCCGATGGAACTAAGAATGAAACGTAATTTCAACAATGAAATGAACAATGAGAACAGTGGGATAGGATTGATTTCCATGCTGCATAGAACCAATTATGTTGCGTTGGTAGGCGGTGGGAAACAACCTAAATTCCCAATCAATAAACTATGTATCTGGGATGATTTAAAAAAGAAACCGTCAATTTTTTTGGAATTCATGAGTCCCATACTAAATGTACTACTTTCAAGGATTAGAATCATAATAATCTTGAAGAATAAAGTTATTATACACGCTTTCGAATCCAAACCACGGTTCTTATCATCATATGAAACTTATGACAATGATATCGGGATAGCTGATCTTTCGGTCAATGAAGAAGTAAGTATACTGGCATTTCCCGGAAGAACAATAGGACAGATACAATTAGTTGATGTATCACAGGTGAATAAAGATCGTAATCTGGTATCAATTATAAAAGCACATAAAACTATCATAAGATTTTTATCTATATCTAATTCGGGTACGATGGTCGCATCAGCATCAGAAACAGGGACCATAATCCGTGTCCACGATACCCTGAAGTGTACTCTATTGTTTGAATTCAGAAGAGGGTTAGATAAGGCTGTCATCACATCAATGAAATTCTCACCCAATGACCTGAAATTGTCTGTATTAAGTGACAAAAATACACTACATGTTTACAATTTACACCGGCCAACAGCTGAACAACAGAGAGAACTAGATACATCTAATAAATTTCATTTTTTGAAAAAATTTCCATTGCTGCCCAATTATTTCAAATCTACTTGGTCATTTGTTTCTAAAAACGTTGCTAATAAAGGGGATCATGTCAATGATTATGGAGTACTTGGATGGTCAGATATTGATTCAATTATAATATTATGGAAATTCAAAGGAATTTGGGAGAAATATGTGATTGTTGAGAATCGTGATGATTTCTCAATCCCTGACTGTAATGGAGGTGAAGTAGGTAACAATAATGGTAATGGACTCAATGGAAACCCGAGATGGGAAATAATCAGAGAAGGCTGGAGAAATTTCGGGGAATTGAACTGAAGTAAGTCCTGTGAAAGAATGAAAGCAAAGATTATCGTGAGTAAAGAACATGCATTGAATAAGATAGTTACTGCTGGTGACGAGGTGGAAGTTGAAGCGTATAAACCGAGTTCAAACAGGTAGTTATTTGCGTGGGTATTCTTGATAGCTTGATAGTTTGATGATTGTACGATAAAATCCTACGAAGTAGCATAAAGATAATTACAGGAACAACATAACCTAACAGTTAGTAATAACCACTTAATACCAAATAGTAAATAGCAAATAGTAAATAGCAAATAGTAAGTAGTAAATAGTAAATAGTAAATAGTAAATAATAAATAGTAAATAGTAAATAATAAATAGTAAATAGTAAATAGTAAATAGTAAATACTAAATAGTAAATAGTAATACTAAATACTAAATAGTAAATAGTAAATACTAAATAGTAAATACTAAATAGTAAATAGTAAATAGTAATATACTATATCAGTGCACCCCTGCACCGGTCAAACCACATTTTGTGATCTTTTAAGCACTTGTATCTTTGATCTGATATATCACACATCAAAAAGCAACCATTCGTTACAACCTAAAGGCCTCGAAATGTTGTGTGATTTCAAAACATTTTGATAAACAGAGCCGAAGCTATAACAAAAAAATAAAGATGTCCGTAAACAGAATGAAAACTTTTGATAAAACCATGAAATTACTATTAGTCGGAGACTCAGGTGTTGGTAAATCGTGTTTATTGTTAAGATTTGTCGATGATAAATTCAACCCTTCATTCATAACTACCATAGGTATTGACTTCAAGATTAAAACCATTGAGATTAACGGTATTAAGATTAAGTTACAAGTCTGGGATACTGCCGGGCAAGAAAGATTTAGGACAATTACAACCGCCTATTATAGAGGTGCTATGGGTATCATAATCGTTTATGACGTCTGTGATGAAAATTCTTTCGATTCCGTTAAAAAATGGTACCAGACCGTCAACCAGCATGCTAAGGACGATGCTCAATTATTCCTAGTCGGTAACAAATCCGATGACGATGAATCAAGACAAGTTTCAACAAAGCAAGGCGAATTACTATCTCAAGAATTAGGCGTCCCGTTCATGGAAGCCAGTGCTAAATCTGGCTTGAATGTCAATCAAGTATTTTACAAGTTGTCTGAATTCATTTTGGAGAAAGCAGGTGACGATTTGGCTAATCAATCCCAAGATACAAAATTAAATGTCAGTCAAGGTGGAAATATTATTTCACCTGGTGGAGCCTGTTGTTAATCCAATGTATTTGTTAGTAATAGGTGAGGCCTTAAAAATAACTTTGTTCCCTTTTGCTTTCTATGTGATGTTTTGTTCCTTCATTTCCTAGTATATATGGGTATTGCGGATGTTTTGGTTGGTTAATGGAGCTTGGCCGATCAGCTAAATGTTTGCTTGGATATATATTCTAAACTCACGCCACTGATGTTTTATGATCAGAGCAGAAACGGCAAGCGATTCTATATAGTTTGTCAAGTTTTCTATGACATCCGTCACTGATGTAGTTCTCCCCTTCGCTTAGCTTTTTTGCTCTCTATGATAGAATTACGAGTGTTTTGTTTACATATCTGAGGTTTATAGCGCTGAAATCCAATTACACGATCAAGTGACTTTTATTTTAATCTGCCATTACTGGCTGCTAATCATAGATAACAGTAAACTGTACAAGAACTATAAATTTACAGATTGCACAACGTCAGACGAGAAATAAGAAAATATACATAAAAGTTATAGAATAATGTTTGCAGTATGGTTGTTTCCCAAACGATAATAGTCCCTTAAAGACATTCGTAGGGATTAGGAATATACCGCCACAACTCATCAAGATACCAACCAGCAACGAACTCAATTCAACAAGGTTAAAGTCCATGCTTGTCTAGGCTGTACAATAACAACAAATACAAAGAGAAATCACCCAGCTAAAGAATTCAAGAAGCCTTGAACACGGTATCCTAACAAATCGATCGATCTTCAATCCTTCGACAGAGCATCAACCTTGTATCATAATTCAGTAAAGAACTTTCTCCCATCAATACCTGATGCTACTCAAGCAGACAGGAAGATTAAATACTAGCTTCACAAACTCGCAAGAGTAAGTGCCGACTAAAGCACTCATGGTTAGACACTGTAGTCCTCAGTAAAGAGAACACAAACTCGCTTGGTGATCTCAGACCAACAAGAAGCCAGGTCGGTTACCACGGTGAGGATTGGCTAGTGAAAGAGCCAATTTCAAGAGAAGTACTCACCTGAAGAGAAAACACTCCCAAGTGACACAACCTTCCTATTTATACCCCTTCTCAAAAATTCAGGAGCGATAAAATTTTTTTATAGAGTTTTTGTTTGGCAAATACAAAGGCTGTGCATCTATTTCTGTCAGGGATCTTCATCAATAATTCTGCACTTGAAGATCTAATGAGGGTTTACTTTAAAGAAGAGCGAGTATAGACAGGACAAAGTGGTTTCGATTATATCTTATTACCACCCTGCTATACACAAGGAATCACAATGAGTAGAAGAGTTGCAAGAACCAGAGCTAAGAAGTTGTCACTTCAAGAAGAACAAGAAGAATCAAATGCTCAATCACAAAAAGTTACCAAGCAATCAAAAAGATTAGCCAAAATGTCATTAGCGCAACTATCACCAACAAAATATTCACTGTCTGATCAAGAGACATTATCAGTTTTTCAAAAATGGACACTAAAGAAATCTGATATCGATGAAGTTTATCAGTTGATTCAAATCATCAAGACTGATTTATATAATAGAAATTACATCAAAGCTTTTGATTCAGCTGAAAAAAGAGAAGCCTATGCTATAAGGTGGTCTTCTTCGAGGTCTATTGCATATTCGTCGTTTCTAGCTACTCAGCCTCATATATTTGAGCTATTGATGTCAACCACTCGTGGATTCCCTCGGGTGTTACCTACCAATGAGGATGGTGACGAAGGCTCGGAAGAAGTAGAACAAGAAAATGGACAAGAAGAGATCAAAAAAGCAGGACAAGCAGCGGACAGCGACACAAACCAACAGAAAGAAGAACCCACTGTCAATGCGTTAATTATTGGAGGTGGGGCGGGAGCTGAGCTGATTGCGTTTGGATCAATATTCAGCAGAATTTTAGAATTAAAAAAGTTGTCAGACAACACAACCCACACATGGAATTTGAAGGTAGTTGATATATCTGATTGGTCACTGATAGTAAATGACATTCAAGATTTCATTCAAGAGAAATGGATACGCCCCAACAATTATAAAGAATTACATGATTTCAAAGTGGAATTCGTACTTGAAGACATTCTTTTAGAGACCAAGACACCAAATTCAATCGATTACTTTAGTCTGAACTTAATTACTTCCTGTTTCACAACGAATGAAATGTTCACAGAGGATAGAGTAGGCTCCATCAAGTATTTGAAGTCCATATCATCCAAATGTCAGAAAGGTTGTCTTTTTCTTATATTAGAATCTGCAGGAACCTTCTCAAATGTCACTGTTGGGTCCAAGCAATTCCCCATTTATTTCCTGATAGATACTATCTTGTGTGGGAGACCAAATTCAGATCAGCACACAACAGGAGATTGGGAGGTTGTTGATCAGAATGACTCTATTTGGTATAGGGTTCCAGGCAATGTTAAATACGACTTTAAATTGGAAAATATGAGATTTTTCTATCGATTGTATAGAAAAGTATAAAGTTTGTGTGATATTAGATGAAAAGTGTTCACATGTATATACGAGTTAAACTGATGCTGTTTTCTAGTGTTAAAACTACGCTTCAACATTATTATGAATTCGTATATAAGAACATTCAACGATTTGAACCAAAAACCACCTGTGAAGCAACTGATATATCTTTCACTTTCACCTCCAAATTCATAGTTATTTCAAAAATTAAATTGCATTTGATTTCTCCGGAGACTCATTCACGAGCTGTTTGTTTAAACTTTCTAGTTGACTGTCAAATCAATGCTCAACCAGCGCAGCCTCTTATACTTCTATATGAGGTCGAGCCAAAACAATAGAATAAAGTATGTTTTTCGGATTATACACATGCAGGAAAGTATTCATATATTATTATCAATCACTGAAGTTCCTTGGAAACTCTCAGACAATTTCTCTGAGAGTCTAATCTTTGATAATTTGGTGGAAACTTAGTGCCCCATTGCATCAAATAAAAAGTCTCAATTTGTTGATTATGCCATACAAAAGCAGCTTCTCGAACGGTCAAATATAGTGCGGACAATATATAATATACAATATATATTAATTATATATTATGATCTTACTGGTGATCGACCAGTCATTAAATGATTTGCATTTCAGGCCCAATCTTGGTCTCCAAAGAAATTATTTTTATTTTCGGCGATGTACTTGCAATTGACTTTTGAGATTTCTTGACAATGAAGGAATTCCGTTCAATAGTTATGCGCAGCCAGACTTCTGATAGGCATTACTATAAAATTATACATCATTATACTAATCTTAGTACTCAAACTCTGACCAAACTTGTCAGAACCTACGTTAGAATGGGACTTGATATATCGTCCACTTAGGTCTATCGTATGGTCTGTAAATTAAGGGATACAGAATCAAGGCTGTACAGAGTCAATCCTCCAAGACGATTACATCAGATCATGAGTTCCGCCATTATTAAATAAGGGTCACATGCCGAATGCAGAATTTGTTACCCTTTTGCTGCTCTTCGACGTCTCGTTCAATGTTTGACTCATTGAGTCATTGGCCATTGGCTTATAAACATAATCATAGTTGTATATGATTGTTTTAATACGAGACAAAGAGGATGCTAAGAGAGGGGGGAGAAAGAAGAGGCGGACAAACACGATATAAAGATCTGGAAGGAGTTTTATAGTCAACAGTCCGTAACGAACTGTAGAAAGGTTCTACTTTGTTGAGAGTCACCTCCTACGGAGTGACTCTATATATACATACCCAAGTTTTATTATATATTCATTTATATAAGTTTTAATAGGGAACATACTTTAACAGTCAAAGACCAAACCACTGAGTTAGATATCTATCAAGTATCCAGCATGGCACTACTACAGATATTGTTCGAAACTCAACACTACTAGTGAATTGACAAACTAGTTTTTATCGCCTTTCTTAATGATCAACTAATTGCTAATAATTAAGGACATCATAAGAATAACTATCAATAATTCCAGGATCAGGAGATCACGCCATATAGTGGAAGCATTGTAAGTTACAGGCGAAGAGGAATATCCAAGACTGAACTACCAGAGAGCTAACAACACAGTCAATGTTAGACTCTCCACTGACGGTAGGGAAATAAAAGATGCCTTTATAATTCCATCCCTGAATCCTCGATAAACCTCGTTGGCTTTCAGGCCAGCTGAAAACAACATGCCTTTTTTTTACAATACCCTGATTTTCTTTGGTTGCTCAAGAAAAATCACACTACCATTATCCAAAAAAATGAGTCTTTCTTTCGCAACTTCGACCTAACTTCAGATCACACCTCAAATTATTTCTCTCACTTGTACTTTAACTTAACTGCAATTTGAACCAAGTCTTGGAAATCTAGATGTAGCTTTGACAATCTCATCCACTTATTTTTGCATCACTTCATAACTGTAGTCACGAAGATCATCTAGAGAGTAAAGTTACATCTGACTGCGTTTTCATGAGTTGCTGAAAACTATCATTGCCCATGTCGTAATTGTAGTACCTGCTAAAGACTATTTTCGAGCTGAACGAGCACTTAATTATATTATTAGAGTTGTAATATCTGCTGGCAATACTTGAAAGGGAGAAATACAAATTATTTGATTTGAACTGTCACCCTGTCAACCACAAGTTTGATTGGCTACGTCTCAAGCTGGGTGTGAAAGGATTTCGATAATCTTCATTGTTTAGTATTTGGAACATGCAATTTCTGTAAATATACGCGCAGATTCACAGATATCATTGCTATCCCAATAGTCAAAAACCAGCTACCAAGAAAGTCAATCCAAGAACGCTACCAACTAATGCTTTGGACTTCCAATTAGATTTCTCCCAAAGTAAGTGTCCGACTAGTCTTGGTGCAGTATTGGTTGACGTAGAAACAGAATGTATTGATGGATCAGCTTTTAACGCTGTAGTGACAGTAGTGACAACTGCCGTCGTGATATCTGTCGACACTGGTGTTCCACTAACATAGTAAAACGTCGGAATAGTGGTGGTATAGGTGGAACAGGATATTGATGTCACTAGAGGTGCATAAATGGAAGAAATTCTAGAGCAGGAGCCTAATGTAGAGGCTGCAATACATCTTGCCCAGAAAGAATTAGCAGTAACACAATCAAGTTCACGCTGACAACAAGTGACACCAGTATAATCAAGTCCACCACATTGAGCATATGCTGCACCACATTCACCCGTAACATTAGTTTTGGCAGTTGAGCTTGTCTTGGTCTTTGTTTCGTTTGTCAAATGCTGATCTGTAGATTCAGCTGCAGAAGTATTTGTGAGTAGTGTTTCGGATACTGAGTCAGTACTTGCTGCTGATGATTCTGGAGTCCACCAAATAGTGGTCGTGTGGGCATCTTGCTGTGTTTCACCGGCTGAAATCAAGGACACACCAGTGGCGACTGCAATAGTTTCAGTAGTGACTATATCTTTCAAGTCCGTTGATTCAACTTGTGATTCGTCAATGCTGAAAATGCTACCATTTGTTTCAGCTGAATCTTCCAAGCTTCCTTCCAAGTTACTTGCAAAGATTTTTGAATCAAAACTTGCCATAAACAAAAGCGAGGCAACAAGACCAAAAGTCAATGGTCTGTTATATAAAGCTGGTAACATTTTATAAGGGTATTTGATAATTCAGTTTTTTTGTGTTTGGACTCAGCTGTATAAAGAAATGAATTCCAATAAAAATGGCCCAATAACAAAAGAGGAAACACTGGTATAATTAGGATAGGGACCAATCTTTATATACTGTCATCTGAACCGTCAAATTGACTTGAAAGATCACATGGCCCAAATCTCCTAATGATCCTACCAGATCAAACATTGCAAGCAGCAAGTACTTTTAGCGACGGTAATACACTTTTTTGTGTTAATCCCAAACATATAAGTTTTGAGTCCGAAAACCAGCCTCCTGCTCTTTAGTATTGGATTGGCGATAGCGATCGTAGGGATATTTTTCCTGAACTCAATTACTTGTCTGTTTTAGGAAAACGTAAACAATAGAGCAACAGGCAAATAAACCGTTCCAATACGTAAAACGTGTAAGGGTGCATTAAGCGCCATTTGCTCTGTACATATATTGGTTACTATAGATAAAGACTCACCACAATAAAGTTTGAAAGAACAAGTGAAAGAACAACAGAGCAAAAGAGAAGTTACGAGTAGAAACTCACAACTATTCTTACCAAAAAATTTAAGGAAAGAGGTGATAAAGATGAACACAAATCCAACAAAAGGGGACTTGCTAAAAGGGGTACAACAAAAAGGATTATAATATATTGTTTTAACTTTTGAGTATTATATAAGAACTAAGGTTCCTATACTACAATTATCATAATATGTGCTTGTTAGTTGGTGTGAAGTCAACGAGCCAACGAGTCAACGTGCTGACGGTTATTACAAGTTATACCAGTTATCGGTCACCAGTTACCAGCAAGTCGGAGTTAACATATAGTTTGATCAAAGATGAGCAGTTACTAACTGTTTAATCGGTGAGCCTTCTTTAAAACTTTACAATCAATGAAGAAAAGGAAGGCGCATGACTCAAAATAGTTCTGCTAATACATAATCTTTCCCGTTGAATAAGCAGTGATAAACACCCAAAAACGCTATAGCTGTGGTACAAATTGAAAATGACCAAGGATTATACTTGCAACTGAGAATCAATTGTTGCTAAAGGGTAACACGAGTGGATTTCATGGGATATATTTCATTCCTTCCTGTGAAATAATAGAACGCGTTTGCAACATTATATAGATATATAATACACAGTGTATCCAGTCAAGCATTAAGAAATGTTTGAAACAATGGTCCTGCGCATTTATGTTAACAACTACAACTCAAATACTTTGAAGCTTTACAAAAATACTTTCAAATTTTAAAAAATGTGTTTTTTTTTCAAGTAAAAAATTCGTGGAAAAGGCATAGAGAATACAAAGAGATAAAGTAGAACGAAGCTCAAGTTGAGTATGACAATGCGTAAGCTGTATAAAAGTTGAATGTGTAAGGCGGAAAATTGCTGTCATTGTAAATAATAATCACACAAAAGTACTCGAGGATCCGATACTGAACTTTTGGAATAAGATCAATAGTCATTGATAAGAATAAACAAAAATAAGCAAATTCATGTTGAAAAGCAAAGAATCATAGAACGCAGTGGTGAAGTATCTTGGTCGCTAAAAAGTGATGGCATGGAAAGTCATTAAGCAGAAGGCCATTATATTAGTGTATCACACTTATAAAGCAGAAACGACAGCACCTAAAGCAATTAGACCAGCAAATAGGGAAACCAATTTTGCGTTTGAGCCGGTGTATGAGACTGGAGCTAACAATCTATCGGCACCTGCTTTGGAAGAGCTGGATGACAAACTGGAGTTGGTACCAGCAACATTTTGTGTTTGAACTAAGGAGTAAGATGAAGAAGCCATTTTCAGATTGATGAAGTATGTGTATATATGTCTGAATCAATTAATTGATAAACTCTCAGAAGAAAAACAAGTTAAAGTCCACTTTGCTTTGCAATTTAGGGAAAGTTCATGATTATTTATATCCAAAGTTAGAAACAAATAAAAGGAGATGGGAAATAAACGAAATACTGAAAATTAAATCTGACGCGATCGATTCTGTTTTCTATTTTTAGATTCACGCCACATCACAAGAGACATCATGCATGCACGGTATTTGAATTTTAAAATCTCGAATGGTTCGAGAAAGAACCACGCGCGCAGACGCGTTTGTAAAAATACTAAATACTAAATACTAAATAGTAAGTAGTAAATACTAAATAGTAAATACTAAATACTAAATACTAAATACTAAATACTAAATACTAAATACTAAATACTAAATACTAAATACTAAATACTAAATACTAAATACTAAATACTAAATACTAAATA
>JAKTQZ010000092.1:0-28342 GCA_030579435.1 Ogataea nitratoaversa
ATTGAAAGAGTAATGAGTATTTGAAAAAGGCAAGTCAAAAATGAAGGTTAGTAAAAACAGCTTTTTTGAGGTTTTACTATGGGAAATTCGCGAAATTTGGATCCTCTGTGTTGTGTAAGAAGGTCAAGCCGATCGACCTGAATATCGACCCAATTGTCTTGATACATGCATGTACAAATCTTCCCCATGTTAACAATATCTTCTCTTGTTATTGGGGTTGATCACCACTAAAATAGTCTATTTAGCTCACGATAGGCACCACAATTGATTTTGCTACCTGTATAAAATTTATTTGACTTAAAGATAGCTACTAATAAATACCAATAACATTAATATGGCAGTCAAACTTCACTGTTTAGCAGACGTCTGTTTAATTCCTGTAAGTTAGCCTACGGTGAACAGCCCATCACTAGCTTTCATCTAATCATACTCAAACAACATACTAACAAGAATGTTTATACGTGTGCTATTGTTGTGTTGTCAACTGAGTACAAAATATATGACACTGATTAGATCGGAACCGCAACTCCATCTGTATCCGACTACGTTGTCGCGGTTGAAAAGTTAGCTAGAGATAGTCATTTGAAAAGTACTCTGCATAGTGCAGGAACTACAATCGAGGGGGAGTGGACCGAAGTCATGGAATTAATCGGGAAAATGCATGAAAGGGTTCATGAGATGGGTTGCTTTAGAGTTCAGAGTGATATCAGGGTTGGTACTAGAACTGACAAGAGTCAAACTGCTCAAGACAAAATCAATGTTGTTGAAGAAAAACTGAGCAAGTTAAACCAGTAATTGTACCTGGCGTTGAAAATGGCTTCAGGTAAGTTTGCATTTCCTTCAGAAGTGTTTTAGAAAGTGTTTCATGTGTATTTTATGACTATTTTCTATATGGTATATACTTTTATATTACAATAAACGTCCAAGTCTACCCTGACTGTTCGTCAAAGGAGTAATGCTGCAACAAGAGATATCAGAGAGTAGCAAATTGAATTTTGACTTGCTCCAGCAACAGACGAAGAAGAAGTTGCAGAAGTAGAGCCAGTAGCACCTGCAGTAGAAGCAGCAGTGGAAGTAGAGCTACCCATATCCATTCCCGACATGTCTCCTCCCATTGTAGACATATCCATACCTGACATATCCATAGAGGAACCACTCATCATAGCGGATGACATTGTTTGAGCCCAGTAATTATCCAAAACCGTTAAGGAGGTTGCAGATTCTAACTCCACCACTTTCGAAGAATTTGCCTTATCAAAGAAAGCATCAACTGCACTATCGAATTGAACGGTTGTTGAATTGGCACATTGCGAACCATCAAAAGTCGGACCGCTTGAAGAAACAACAATATCCACACAATTATACATATAATCGTACTCACCGTAAGTATCAGATGTTCCAGCGCTGATAACTTGAATAGTCCCTGTTTGATTTATATGGTTGTATTTGCCAGGCAAAGTCAAAGCAGGGATACAGAAGTTACCACTATCTAAAAAGTCAAAAGGATCAAACAATAAAACATCAAAATCATCTGTTGTATTACATTCCGAATAAGGACAGAAATAAATCGCAGAAACAGACCTTGGATGGTGCATGTTGATTTCCAAAGGTGAACCATCAATATTCCATTCAAACCTAGGGTTAACAACGTTGTTGTCTCCACCACATGGACCTGTAGTTTGAGTGTCCCAGTTAGAGGCATTTCTCTCACCTGGGAAAGGAATTCTGAAATGTGCTTGTGCGCCTGTCAGAAGAGATAAAGAAAGAGCCAATTTTTTAACCAACATTGTTTTTTAGCTATAAAGGGATGTTTGTGAGTATGAAGCTTGTGGTACAATTACTTTAACCAGGCATAGCTTGAAAAATTTGAGGTGAGAAAGGGGAGGAGAGACCCTTTTAAACCATTATTTATTTTCTTTTCAAAAACTTGATCATTGCTGTTCTATGCCTACCAGCCAATAGCACATAGGCGTACTGAAGATTCAAGACAGTTGAAAGTAGAAAATCGAGCCCGATTTGACTCGTCAGTTTAATGATGAAAATTGGAAAGAATTTGCTCAGTACTGATTAGACTTCGAATTAGGAAAAAATTGTTCCCAATGATACAAAACATTGTTCGCTTCTATCGGTACATAATCAAGTGATTAGAATCAGCACATCATTTGATACTTTATTAATAAAGTGACTAGCCACGGGTAATAATTAAAATAAATCAGGGAAGGGAAACAATTACTTCATGTTGATGAGTTTGATAAAAGTGAGCAAATTAAATATTATTATATAATATATAATGTACATTATATATTTCAATTGATGTTTGAGGTAATTATTACTTAAAACAGTCTAATTGATATTGTAATTTTGATCGAGAATCTTAGATGCTTTCGTTAGATCGAGATCTAAAGGTGGTTTTTATGGGAAATATCTCCATTGATTTCATTTTATTTGTGGATAGAATAGATAGATATTCATAATGAACTGTGTATGTATTGTTAACCTATTCCAATCGCATCAATTTCTGAAAGGTAATGTAGAGTCGAAAGTGTTATTGCCGGCCGGCGACATGATGCACGATGTGCCACCTTGCTCAAGGCATGAAGACAGCGGATCCCTGACGTGCCGAGAATCGAACGAGATTTCAGATTCCAAATCTAGGAACTAGTGCTAACTTCTAAGTATCACACACTCAGCGGCACTGCCCATTGAGCAGATCCTGTGACCTGTCTTGGACAAATTGGCATAACAATCGATCACTTTGGTTTTAACCTTAACAACTACTAATCAAAGCAGCCTGTGCAATCAATTTGTGTAGTAAATTTAATCCTTAGGCTTAATTCAATAGAAATCAACTTAGAATTGAGCCATTATATATATTATATAAAGAAAATACGATTTTTGGATATTAGATAATAATAGAAAAGTGGGAGAATAAATGCAATAAATACATACAAGGAAAATAAATATTGAGTACTTTTTAGAACTCAGGAATATGAGTTGAATGAAGCTATCTTTATATATTACCAATAACAAGGGACTTGATAACCGTGTAATCATCAATTCCATATTTGGAACCTTCTCTTCCAAATCCAGACCAGCCAACACCACCGAAAGGTAACGAAGCTTCAGTAATAGCACCAGAATTGGCACCGATCATACCAACATTCAAAGCTTCAGCAACTCTAAAGACTCTGGAATAGCTCTCACTGAAGAAATAACCAGCCAAACCATATTCGGTATCGTTAGCTAATTCCAAAACTTCTTCCTCAGTTTCAAACTTGATCAAAGGAACTAATGGACCAAAAGTTTCATCTTTGTTAACATCTGCTGAGATAGGAACATCAGATAAGATAGTCAATTGATGGAAGTATGGCCCTAATTGAGTGTCAACATTACCACCAAGAACGACCTTAGCACCTTTACTAACAGCATCCTTGATTTGAGATTGAACTTTTGCAACGGCTCTGTCGTGAATCAATGGCCCATGTGTGGTACCTTCAGCTAATCCGTGTCCTAATTTCAACTTGGAAACTTTTTCAGTCAATTTCTTTGTGAATTCTTCGTAGATACCAGCTTGAATATATAATCTGTTAGCACAAACGCAAGTTTGACCTGATTGTCTCAATTTCGATGCAATAGCACCATCGACTGCATTATTAATGTTAGCATCATCAAACACAATAAATGGAGCATTACCACCTAATTCGAAAGAAAGTTTCTTCAGCGTGGAGGCAGACTGACTCATTAGTAATTTACCAACACCAGTGGAACCAGTGAATGAAATTTTCTTGATTAAGTTTGATTCGCAAAACAAGCTACCAACCTTCTTAGTTCTTTCTTGGTCAACCGGTAAAATGTTAACAAGACCTTTAGGGAAACCAGCTTGTTCGACCAACGCAGCAACTGCTAAAGCAGATAATGGAGTCTCAGTTGCTGGCTTGATAACAGCCGAACAACCAGCAGCTAAAGCAGCACCCAATTTTCTTGAAATCATGGCAGTAGGGAAGTTCCATGGAGTCAAGATACCAACAACACCGATCGGAACCTTGTATGTAATGATTCTTTTGGTTGAATCAATTGAGGAAATGTTATCACCGTTCACTCTTGGAGCTTCTTCTGAAAACCATTCAAAGAAAGAAGCACCATACTTCACTTCACCTCTTGCATCAGTTAAAGATTTACCATTTTCAATAACCAGAATCTTAGCTAAATCTTCTGCATTTTCAGTTATCAAGTCGAATAATTTTCTTAATAATAGACCCCTAGATCTACCAGTGGATTCTTTCTTGAATTTTTCAAAAGCGGTTTTAGCGTGCTTGATTGATTCTTCAATTAATTCAATTGGAGTATTGACAACATCCAATAATTTATCACCATTGGCTGGGTCTTCAACGGAGAATGTCTCCCCGGTGGATGGATAAACCCATTCACCATTAATGAATGCTCCTGTCTTCAAAAGAGATGTGTTCTTGATACCGTATTTAGCGGCAAGTTGTATGATTTGTGCTTGAGTAGACATGTTTAATATAGTAAAAGATGTGGCTTACCTTTAGTATGATGATGAAATGAAACGATACGAAACAAAACAAAACATGAACTAAATAACTAAGTGATCTCACTTATATATATATATATAATACATATTAATATAATATACAATCATATAGATAATTTTCCGATCGTAATAATCCTAACAAAATGGTGAAAATTCATTAATAACACTGTCCCAATTAGTTAATTAGCGGGTGATGGCAATTCTCATCAAATAAGCGGTATAAAAATGCCCGCTAAGAATTGCAGCTTGTAACCTGTATAAGAGCCTCGGTTTCTGGCAGGTTATTGCGGGCGGCAACCAAAACTGTGCAGTGTGCAATTAATTTGTGCTCTGTGGAGAGTCTGGACTCTGGAGTCAGGAGTGAATTATATAAATCGCCGCCGTTACAGCTCTCTTTTTTTTAAAGATAGATATAAAGAGGAGGCTGTGCAATATAGAGGTTTCAGCCTCATTATATTGTGGCCAGTGAAGTTTGAACTGAAGTTGACAATTTTGTCCCAAGCCACATGGTTCCTTTATTTATGCGCCAGTGAAATTTGAAAGATTTGGCGCTTCCAGTAATAATAATAATTAAACTTTATAAACGTTTTTGTGGTCTTAATGCTTGAAATTTTTTAGCTTAAAAATCACTTGCCAAATTAACTCAAGTTTTCACTTAACCTATTCATACTTCTAACCATTTGACCCTGCTTTCAACTTTTATCGGATGGTTAAGGGGTAACTTTGCATCTACAATTAGGTACTTGGGTCATATAAATGAAGTACTAGTTCAAAATGCAATTGCTGTTGCTAAAAAAGTACTGGTATCTCTTGGCTTACTGAATAGTTCGACTTTGGCCCATGTGAGTTTGTAAAACCTCATTCACCACCTAGGCTATAACCATTTTACAAGTTATACCTTGGAGAATGGTTCATCAGGAAATTTCTGTTGAGTGAAGCTGAATTCATTATAGAAAGCTTAATTACCAATGTACATGTTAACAAATAGAGATATCCATCCACCTTGTGTTAGAAGTGTTTTCTAATTGTAAACGTAGACATGAGGTAAAATCAATGGTATAAAGAGGACAAGGCATTACATTATAATGTAATGTCTTCCCAGATCATTGCAAAATTATCTGAAATTGATGCAACATGGAAGAATACTTTCCATTAAGTTTGAGCCAATGGAATAATCGGAGAGAGTTAAGTCAATCAATGATTCGGTAATAAATATCAATTTATCACGGTAATTGAAGAAGTCGTGGTAACCGTACTATCTTATATGATATATGGTATATGAGATGTGCTTGTTATAATAATCACAAAGTTCATAGTGGTAGCAAGTGCAACGATTCATGAATATTAAGGATCGAACAACTTCAAATGAGGTTCAATAGGACCGAAACTAATGAATGTAACCTTGGATGAAAGAATAATTATTCATACAATTTGAGAAAAAAATGAAAAGAACTAGAACCTGTGACTCATCTCATCGCACTATTTAATTGCTGAAATCAACAGCATACAAGTCCGAAGATACTATATCAATATTATGTATGTGGCCCTATACACCATCAAATCAATGTTGCCTGAAAAAAAAAAGAGCGCCATGCTAAAATCAATTACAGTTGCCTAATCCAGTAATTCTGACTCTTTTCCGCGCATGGTTAAGAAGCACTGTGGAAAAATTGAACGCTTTCTCAACTCAATCTTTACTTTCCAGCTGTTGTAAAATGTAATTTAAATACTTGAAAATTTTTCAATCATTATTACTCTTTAATGTTATTGAGCCTTCTTAAATACTTATTGAGAGAGTAAGATATTAGTTCAAATATATAGTCAATAGGTTTGAATAATCAACACTACATATTCGCTATCAAAATAAACACAAAATGTCAAAAGGTAAAGTTTGTCTAGCATACTCAGGTGGTTTAGATACCTCTGTTATCTTGGCCTGGTTATTGGAACAAGGCTATGAAGTTGTTGCTTTCATGGCCAACATTGGTCAAGAAGAAGATTTTGAAGCTGCTGAAAAGAAAGCGTTGGCCATTGGTGCCACCAAATACGTTCTTGTTGATGTTAGAAAAGAATTTGTTGAAGACGTTTTATTCCCAGCTGTCCAAGTTAATGCCATTTACGAAAATGTTTACCTCTTAGGTACTTCACTTGCTAGACCAGTCATTGCTCAAGCTCAAATTCAAGTTGCTGAAGAGGAAGGTTGTTTTGCCGTTTCTCACGGTTGTACTGGTAAAGGTAACGATCAAGTTAGATTTGAATTATCATTTTATGCTTTAAAACCAGATGTTGAAGTTATTGCTCCATGGAGAGACCCAACTTTCTTCGAAAGATTTGCTGGTAGAAAAGATTTATTGGAATATGCTGCTCAAAAGAATATTCCAGTTACTCAAACAAAGGCTAAACCATGGTCTACTGATGAAAACATGGCACACATCTCTTTTGAAGCTGGTATTTTAGAAGATCCAGATACTACTCCACCAAAAGATATGTGGAAATTGACTGTTGATCCTCAAGATGCTCCAGATGCTCCAGAAGATTTCACAGTTGTCTTCGAAAAAGGTTTGCCAGTTAAATTAATCCTTGCTGATGGCAAAGAAGTCACTGAACCAGTTGAATTATTCATCACTGCCAATGCTATCGCTAGAAGAAACGGTGTCGGTAGAATTGATATAGTGGAAAACAGATTTATTGGTATTAAGTCAAGAGGTTGTTACGAAACCCCAGGTTTGACATTATTGAGATCCACACACATTGATCTAGAAGGTTTGACCTTGGACAGAGAAGTTAGAGCTATCAGAGATAGTTTTGTTACTCCAGCGTACTCCAAGTTGTTATACAATGGTATGTATTTCACCCCAGAATCTGAGTATGTTAGAACTATGATCCAACCATCCCAAAACACAGTCAATGGTGTTGTTAGAGCCAGATGTTACAAAGGTAGTTTGATAATCTTAGGTAGATCATCAGCCACTGAAAAGTTATACGATGCCACCGAATCATCTATGGATGAGTTGACCGGTTTCCAACCTCAAGAGGCTACTGGATTCATCGCTGTTCAAGCCATCAGAATTAAAAAGTACGGTGAAAAGGCCAGAGAAGATGGTAAGCCATTATCATTGTAAACTTAGATAAGTTTTTGATTATCCTTCATGTATTTTCTTCATGCACTTGAAACCTCTACAAATATACATGGTTTCTATTTATTTTAATGATTTCCAAGTCACCCGGCTAATATTAAGTTGGCACCACTAAATTATAACTAATATCAACAGAGAACGAGAGTACGAGTAACAAGTTAGTAAGTAATTGGTATCTTTCAATCAGTCAGGCTAATATGACCATAGTAATATCCAGGATAAAAGGGTTATGATGCCCTTGTGAGAGTCTTTATTACACCTCTCTGCACCTATTTTTTTACCTATCTTATATGACATAATCTGCTAATAACGCTCTTTTTCGAAATGTACGTTGACTGAACAGTGCTGAGTGAACAATGAATGTTATTTTGTTAAATCTTAGTAGTTAATTAATAATCATCAATCGATCGAGTAGATAGATGCTACAACTGGTGCTAGGGAAAGCTGGTTCTGTTGACACTTAAAATTGTAAAAACAATTCATACTCATAGTGTTGTACATTGATACTCACTTACTCAGTTTTATATCATACCACACATTATCCGTTGGTTATATCAAGACGGCTTAAAACTGGGTGTACAACAGAAACTAGTTCACGGCTGCTAATACCATTGATCATCCACGTATATTGCTTAACTAAAGCTTGTTCAACGGTTTTCATTCAGACTCAGCTGTATGATAACACATTTTATACACATCACTTTTGGTAGAGCATTTCCGGTTTGAAAAAAAAAACATACAAAAAACATACAAAAAACATTTTACGAGAGCTTCGAGTTTATTTATTGCCATTTCGTTGAAATCATTGGATCAATATCGTCACTGTCCCAGTCACATTCATTTAGTTGCGTACTGATCCCTAATCACTCAGAATTAATTTCAAATTGTATCCACTATAATATTTACTGCATATTTGAAATTTGGTACAATCTTGAACAAGTCTGATAAATTAATATATATCCTAGACTTCAATCCATATATCACCCCCATACACTTACTGCTCTACAAAGAATTTCAGCAATCGCTTTTGAATATTCTTTGTACTTAATACATACACACAACACTTACCTTAATATACATATAAAATAACATAGTCATGTCAGAAAGGGGTCCAGAACAGTGGTTTGAAGATATCAAAAGTTGCAAGGCGTTGCCTGAAAACGATATGAAGCAACTTTGTGAGAAGGTTAAAGATTTATTAATGGAAGAATCGAATATCCAACCTGTTCAATCACCAGTAACGGTTTGTGGCGATATTCATGGTCAGTTTCATGATTTGCTTGAGTTATTCAAAACAGCAGGTGGTTTTCCTTCTAATTCAAGTATAAGTACAAACTACATATTTCTAGGAGATTATGTTGATAGAGGGTATTTTTCACTAGAAACTTTTACACTTTTAATGATCCTTAAGGTGAAATTTCCTCAGCATATAACCCTCGTTAGAGGAAATCATGAATCAAGACAAATCACTCAAGTTTATGGGTTTTATGAAGAATGTTTGAATAAATACGGATCCACAATGGTTTGGAAATATTGCTGTCAGGTGTTTGATTTCTTGACACTAAGTGCTATAATAGACGGTAAGATTTTATGTATCCACGGTGGTTTATCCCCTGAAATTAGAATGTTAGATCAAATAAGAGTTTTGAGTAGAGCCCAGGAAGTTCCTCATGAAGGTGGTTTCTGCGACTTGGTGTGGTCAGATCCTGATAATGTAGACACCTGGGCCATCTCACCCAGAGGTGCCGGATGGTTATTCGGGGCTAAGGTTGCTAGAGAATTCAATCATATCAATAATTTGCAATTAATTGCAAGAGCTCATCAGTTGGTTATGGAAGGGTTCAAATATCATTTTCCGGATAAAGATGTTGTCACAGTCTGGTCTGCTCCAAATTATTGTTACAGATGTGGTAATGTTGCAAGTGTAATGAAGGTTGACGATGAATTGAATGTTAATTTTCAAATATTCAGCGCTGTTCCTGATGATACACTAAAAATTAACCCATCCAAAAATCAAAAAAATGGTAATGAATATTTCTTATGAACGCTTTTGTTTTGTTTGTTTTCTTTTCTTTTCTATTTCCATTGATTGAATATTATGATTTTTTACTTTGATGAAACTAATTCTTTTTTGTTAACTTGCTGCTAATTATTTATAAAAATTTTCTCTTTCTTTGATATACTTTCTGTCTAACAATGTTTGCATATTTATTGTTTTCCCTCCGTCTATGTTTTCTGTTTCATTTCGTTTACTATTTCCCACAGTTTTCAAATTATCAAATAAGGAAAAAGCACTTATTTCTTGATGATTTTCATGATAATGAAAGTATACTAATGAAGTTGTATTTTTCTTTTTTTACCTAATATATCTCACATTTATATAGTATTCAAATATGTTCAAAATTCTGTTGATTTTCACACTTCTAAGCTTTTATGGACGATGTTAGTTCTGATGTAATTTTTAACTTGTCAAAAGGTGAAGTTCACGGGGTAATCTTTTAAAATGCGCTTATGTAATCTGATACAGAATATTAATACAGAAAAAGATGGGAATTGATAAAGTGATATACTGGTGGAATATGATTTGGTTACAGTGTTTGGATGATTGCTGATATATGGTTTTAATCATCCAGATAACATATCAATCACTGGTAACCATCACATAGATAGTTCTGAATTTCCAGGACGTTCCGTTTTTTTTTTTCTGGAATTTCAATTGCTGAACCTTGAAATAGAAAATCACATCATCACACCATTTACAGTCTTGGAACTAAGTCACTGTATCAGATAAGTTGAGATTTCTTAGATCCTGGTATTTTTAGGACTGTATCTCGTCAATTGATCCACTGTTGTACTATTATTTGATATTTGACATTTGGTAGCTACTGCTCTGATAGCTAATCTGTTAATCCGTACAAGTTGGATATAATTCCCCGCAATTATAAGTTATTTTGCGGAGTTACGATATGTCACCCGCTGTCCATGTTCACTTAACAGAAACAACCAATCGACCAGAAACTGAGATTTTAAATCAGCAAATAGAAATCAAATCCTCAAAACTTGATGAATACAATGATATTGACGATGCTTCTGAATCAACAACGGACACTTTGTATCCCGATTATAGACCCGGAAATAGGGTCAGAACACCACTAATCGTTCCCTGGAAGCAGAGAATTGAAACTTTAGTTGTTCTACTTCATGCTAGTAGTATAATTACTCTTCCATTTTTATATTTCTTCCTTTGGTGTTTTCCTGTATTTTGGCCATTTTTGTGCATCTATACTTTTTTCTTCTACCTGAATGATAGAACTCCATCCAATGGTAGTGCCATTAAACGGCTATCCCCGGTCATGAGAAATTTGAGGTTGTTTAATTTTTTTTCGGATTACTTTCCAGTCACTTTGCATAAGACGACAGAGTTGAGGTCTACTTTTGTTGATAGAGAAGTTGAAGTTAAAGCTTACAAAATTCCAAGCTTCGTCAAGTTTATCTTACCACAATATTTTTTATCGATATTATATAAGTTCAAATTGATAAGCAAAGTGAACAAAAAAGTGGTGAAGAAGGTGAGAGAAGGCCCAAGATACTTATTTTGTTACCATCCTCACGGTGTTATAGCGATGGGCGTTACGTCTGGATTCATAATGGAATCAAGCGGCTTTAGTAAACTTTTCCCAGGAATTACCTGTTTTGTTACAACCTTAGTCAATCAGTTTCAAGTTCCATTTTACAGAGACTATTTAATGAGTTTAGGACTCACTGCGGTAACTAAAAGAAACATAAAAGAGTTATTGAAGCAATATTTTAGTGTTGTTATTGTAGTTGGTGGTGCTTCAGAAAGTTTACTTGCTAAGCCAGGCTTGAACTCAATAATATTAAAAAGGAGAAAAGGGTTTATCAAATTGGCATTAGCAACCACTGGTAAGTCTAGCAATACAGGCGAAGAAAAAGATGACATGTGTATTGTTCCAGTCTACGGATTTGGTGAGAATAACGTTTACGATGTGTACTATACAAACGATGATGAAAGTTCAGAAAATGATGATAATTACGTGAAAAGTTTCATCAAATGGGGTCAATTATGGTTAAAAAAGAACGTTGGCTTCACCTTACCAATAATAATGTCTCGAGGTATATTTAACTATGACTTTGGATTGCTTCCGTACCGAAGATCAATTGATGTCGTTGTCGGAGAACCTATCTCAATTGAAAGATTGTATGGGCATAAACCAGGTGATCCTGTCAGTGATGAAGAAGTCGACCATTATCATAAAATTTACGTTGATGCGCTAATCGACCTTTTCAATGCCCATAAAGATAAGTACTTGACAAAGTACGATGAGGACTTGAATATTATTGAATGACATCTCACTCATTATTTTGCTATTTCCTTGTACTAACTCAATGCTTGAACATTCCTCTTTTCAAAAAACTGCTGAATTATCATATATATTTATTACTTATCTCTCTATTTAGTCATTGCTCATCCTAATACACCCTTTTGCTATCCAATAGCCTATGTAACTTCTTCGCCTAGCGTTAAGTTATTTGCAAGCATTATAATTCCGTTTTGTATCGTCTCCATGTGAAGTTTTTTGTAAAAAGTAATATCAATGATTCTGTTTCAAGTTTCATACAACCAGGCTCTTAAAAAACAAAAAAAAAGATGCATAAGACAGGGTTCGAACCTGCGTCTCCTCACGAAGAGCAGAACTTGAGTCTGCCGCCTTAGACCACTCGGCCACTTATGCTTTCTTACAAAATGTATTACGTAAATTATGTCCAAGAAAGATACTGGCTTATGTCATATATTACATAATAAAAGCTTGCTTTATACGTTATGTATTATGGTATTATTATGTAATCTTCAGACTTTCCATAGAACTGAGAACAATCTTCAAGTCCTCATCCTGTCAAGTATTTATCTTTATGGGCATTGAAAAGGTTGATTAATTGATCACTATCCATTGTTAAGATAAGGAATAGTATGGCCATGATTGATATCTCATTGCAGAGCATGTTTTATAACTGAATATCGTACTTGTTGATAATAACAGTTATTGAAGATGATAGGTGTTGTTGCAAATGGCATTTATTGCAGGTGATAAGTATGTATTGTGCATGCCGCTGGTTGAGATTGGTAATTTCCACTGGGGTATCAATTTTGGGAATAGATCAGTTGAAGCAGATGATCATCAATCACCAAATGTTCAGATAGCCAAACGATATAAAATATACCTGTAGATCCTGCATATATCAGAATAAGTTATAAGTAGGACTCTTCTATAATGGTCTGGGAAATTTTACATGTAAACATATATAAGCTTTCCAGTGTTGGAATTATTATTTGTTCTATCATTAACTTATAAAACTTGTTTCATTTGAATTACATTTACTAATTGAGTGTGAGTTACCAAACTTATACAAGTCTTAAACAAACGAACTCAATTTAGTAAGTAGCTATAACTATTTTATTTGGCCCGAGCAAGATTCCACGACTAAACTGCCTGTATGGTAGCTAGGCTACTGATACGCTTTTAGAAGATATCTCAACCCTGCGTATTTTCTGACTCATCTCGTTATTTTGATTTGTAATTATTTTCACTCATGGTGTTCAATTTGCTGCTATAGGGAGTTGCAGTAGCAAAAGTCAAAAGCATTGCTATTCTCCTGAACCCGATTTTTTCACGAGTATTTTGCTTTGCCACTTATGATTAAGTTTCAGCTTACCAAAATGCCAAATTCTACATTTTGAGATTTATTCTACATAATATATATAAGATCAGCATGAAACGAGTTTTATACAAACTAAGATATAATCTACTGTACCTCTCATTGCTGATTAATGTAAAAGTTGGAGTGACATGATTCAGCCAAGCTGTAAATGATTGGTCGCTAATAAATAGAAAAATAAATAATTAAATTTGTTTATATGAGAGGTTCGATCCTTAAAAAAGCAAGCGCTTCTGGGCAGAGAGAACAAGCATAAAGTTGAAAAGCTGTAATGCCCTCAGGCAAAAAAGCCAACGAACTCTTAAAGATGATTAATCTTCGAACTGCAATTGAAACAGACTGAGTTGAAGAGTTTCTTTGAATGATACACTTTTTCTATGTCTTATAAACAAGTCCTGAGCAGACCTCTTAAAATCCGAGAGCAATTCCTCGCTGAGAAATTTTGTAAGTTACGCAAACAAGAAATCAATTGCAGTTCCTTTGAAGTCCTGAAGTCCAAGCTGAACGTTATTACAGAATTTCAGCTAATCAATCAATGACCATAAATTGAGGGTCCAGCATATCGGTAGTGTCAGGAATGAGCTGAAAGAGAGACAAATACCACACGTTATTCTCAGTCAAATATTCAGACTAATTTCGATCTAACCCAGAATGAAAGGCGATCAATCAACAAAAAGCTTAAAACATGAGAAGTATATCTGCTAGCACACACCTTCAATTTTTTGAAAAATTACCCTAAGCTTTATCTAGTTGAAGTTTATCACCTCCACTACCTAACTTGGTCAACTTCAAGTAAACATCAGTTCCGTAACCTTCAACAGAATGCATATCCAACTCTCCGTTCCAATAGTCAGTATACACTTTGCACATTGGTAATGAAATTCCCAATGTATACTCAAATGGTCTACTAACTAACGACTTCAACATTGAACCCCTTGCTATACGATTGGTTGTTTCCATTTGTCCCAAATTATGCAACATCCCTGACAAATTTTCCGTAGAATTATGAGCGGGGGTCACTTTATCTAGGTCTTTGATGACTTTTAGTTTAGGTGTAAGATCCAGTCCTGGCATTCTATGAAAATTCAACAAGTATTGTGTTGCAAGCTCAGGGGATTTACCAAAAGACCAAACTTTGCTTAGCTTACTGTTGGACATACCTCCTCCTTGATCCGAGAACTTGAATGTTATGTCTTTCTTTGTTTGTACAATTTGCACAACAATAGGTGGGGGTTGGATTGCTTTAAGCTCTTCTGAAGCTGCATTTTTGTTTCTAAGTAAAAAGTTTCGAATAGTTGATTTTAGTGAATTTCTCAAAATTTCAGCAAATATGTAGTCCAAATGATTTGTTAAAAATTGAAATTTGACATCTTCACCAACAATAATAAGCTCCGGCATTTTTAAATCCGGGTAAATACTTTGTAGGAAACTAGATGAAATGTCTTTGCAAACCTTCAAATGTTCATGAGCAGAACAGTACTGGAAAGCAGCACCAATATAATCGGGAGGCCTAACCATTTCATTGTGTTCTTGATCTTTGAATGATTGAGATAATGTAGTATGTTGTTCAATGATCACTCTTCTACTGATTCTTGATCTTAGCATCGACGACATAAACTCATCCAGCTCATTTTGGCCCATGTTTTGTAAAATGGAAACTTCTAATGCACCCATCATTAAATGAGGTAACACCAATAAGTGATCATTCAACACCTCATTTAGAAAGACACAAAACCTCTCGTTCTCCTCGAGTGTTTCTATTCTACCTGTCCTTCTAAAAGCGTCAAAAACGTGATAATAACTCTGGTAAACTTGATTGATATGGAAGTTATTGACTACATCAAAGTCAAGCTTCTGCAGTTCTCTAAGTTTCAAACTTAGCCTTATTGGTAACTCTGTTCTAACAAAATTAGCACTGCTTATCAATTTTTCTTTTGTCAATTTTTTACCAAAATTGGCTAGATGTCTCAAAGACACGGGGTGAGCATTCCTTTCGGACCAACTCAACAATAAAGAGTTCTGATAAAAATGTTGCTCATTTATTAGTGGTGAAGTTTGCGACTTGAATGGAGACAAGTGATTAATGTTTGCTGATAATTCTGATAGTTTGATAGCTTTCATAAACAGCTTCGAGCTAGCGGGACTAGACATGATAAAAGCAAAACAATTTGGGAAAATGGGACAAAAAAGGTCAAAACATAAGTTACGGTACTTTATGTCTAAACTTTTATATAAAACTTGTGCCATCCCCATATTTTAGGAAGATTTCAAAGAGTCTATTTGAACTTAGCTAGCTGAAACTATATAAGATTCAAGTAAAATCTTAAAGTCAATGTGCGGCTCAAAGTGTCGCTTTCTGCTTATATAATATATGCCATCATCCTTTTTTTGCTCTTTCCAAGCAGCAGTGCTCATAACAGTAAGTTGAAGATCTGTCTGACATACACTTTGTAGGGTGAGTGAGTGAGACTAGAGTTGTTTGATTCTCCAAGTATGCAGCCATCAATTAAGCTTCCATAGCGACTCTCCAATATTGACATGGGCTTTAGTAAATCTTAGGTAAATCTTGATTAACCTATTTTTGTTTGCCATTATAGATTACTGATTTACAGATTCTTAGCACTATTCTACTTAATCAAACCCATTGGCCTAATATTACATTCACAAAATGGTATGTACTTCATTGATACTCAAATACCACCCGCAGCTCAAGCTTAAGCTCAATTTCAATCCCAAGTCAATTGGACTTTTCATTTACTCTCCCGTTGGCAGATTTGAATAATGTCAATCGATATTCAGCCTGATTGAAAGAGTTATGAAACAATTAGGCAACTGAACTCGGCCCCCATAACTACTCTTGTGTACTAACATTTACTTTTGATTTTCAAAAAAAAAACTGATATCCATATTTTAGGCTGGTGCTTTAGAGAACGCCCGTAAAACGATAAAAAACTTATCATTAGAAGACAATGAATCATTATATGGTCAGATTTACTCTGTCTCAGGTCCTGTTATTGTTGCAGAAAACATGATTGGATGTGCGATGTACGAGTTAGTTAAAGTTGGTCATGATACATTGGTTGGTGAAGTTATTAGAATCGATGGTGATAAAGCCACTATTCAAGTTTATGAGGAAACCGCTGGTGTTACTGTTGGTGATCCGGTTTTAAGAACCGGTAAACCTTTATCTGTTGAATTAGGTCCAGGTTTGATGGAAACCATTTATGATGGTATTCAAAGACCTTTGAAAGCAATTAGAGACGCCTCACAATCTATCTATATTCCAAGAGGTATCGATTCTCCAGCATTATCAAGAACTATCAAATATGATTTCACTCCTGGTAACTTGAAGCAAGGTGACCACATCACTGGTGGTGATATTTTTGGTTCCACATTTGAAAACTCGTTACTTTCTGATCATAAAATTCTTTTACCACCAAGAGCAAGAGGTACCATTGTTTCTATTGCTGAAGCTGGCTCTTACAATGTTGATGAACCAATTTTGGAAGTGGAATATGATGGTGTTGTTCACAAATACTCAATGATGCATACATGGCCAGTCAGAGTTCCAAGACCAGTTGCTGAAAAATTGTCTGCTGATTATCCTCTATTGACTGGACAAAGAGTTCTAGATTCATTATTCCCAGTTGTTCAAGGTGGTACCACATGTATTCCGGGTGCTTTTGGATGCGGTAAAACTGTTATTTCTCAATCTTTATCTAAATATTCTAACTCCGATGTTATCATTTACGTTGGTTGTGGTGAACGTGGAAATGAAATGGCCGAAGTTTTGATGGAATTCCCAGAATTGTTCACTGAAGTTAATGGTAAGAAAGAACCAATTATGAAACGTACTACATTAGTTGCTAACACATCTAATATGCCTGTCGCTGCTAGAGAAGCTTCAATTTACACAGGTATCACTTTGGCTGAATATTTCAGAGATCAAGGTAAAGATGTTTCCATGATTGCTGATTCATCTTCAAGATGGGCCGAGGCCTTGAGAGAAATTTCTGGTCGTCTTGGTGAAATGCCTGCTGATCAAGGTTTTCCTGCCTATTTGGGTGCTAAGCTTGCTTCTTTCTATGAGAGAGCAGGTAAGTCTGTTGCTTTAGGATCCCCAAACAGATTAGGTTCCGTTTCTATTGTTGCTGCTGTCTCTCCAGCTGGTGGTGATTTCTCCGATCCTGTTACGACTTCCACCTTGGGTATCACCCAAGTATTCTGGGGTTTAGATAAGAAGTTGGCTCAAAGAAAACATTTTCCATCTATCAACACTGCTATTTCATATTCAAAGTATACCAATGTCTTGAACAAATATTACGATTCCAACTATCCTGAGTTCCCATCTTTAAGAAATAAGTTAAAGGAAATCATATCAAATGCTGAAGAATTAGAACAAGTTGTTCAATTGGTTGGTAAATCTGCTTTATCAGATTCTGACAAGATTATTTTAGATGTCGCTAATTTGATCAAAGAAGATTTCTTGCAACAAAATGGTTATTCTACTTACGACGCATTCTGTCCAATCTGGAAGACTTACGATATGATGAAAGCTTTCGTTTCATATTACGAAGAAGCGCAAAAGGCAGTTGCCAACGGTGCTCAATGGTCCAAGCTTTCAGAAGCTACTGGTGATGTCAAGCATGCTGTTTCCTCTGCTAAGTTCTTTGAACCAAGTAGGGGTGAAGCTGCTTCTTCAGAGGAATTTGGCAAGTTATTGTCCACCATTTCAGAAAGATTCCAAGAAGCTGCTGAGTAATTCATGCTTCTTAGTGAACGTTTGTACTTGATTTTGTTTTTTTGTATCTCTTCTCGCAGCATGTTATTTTTATTTATTGAAATATGTAAAACTGTCTCTGTTTTTACCTTCTAATGGTTGTCCTGATTTTTTTTTTTCGGCTCTAATTTTGATAAATGTTAATTTAGTTTCCCTTAAACTTTCAAGACTTTCCTTCTCCACGATGTGTAACTATTCGTAAAAGGCTATTCGATCAACATTATTCAAAGTCAAATGTTATGTGGAATAATCAAGATATGATTACGTAATTGTCGAGAAGTGCTTGATCCAGGAAATCCAAAACACGTACACAATGCGTCTGGACTCTGGATTCGAAAGTCAAGAGTGTTATTGTTAAACATTTCTTTTCACTAAATTCTTTTTCTGTCAAGGGTAGATGGAACCAGCAGAAACTCATTTGTAGGTGGTTTTGATCTGGAGACAAGATGAATTTTCTTACAAAGACAATCGGGTCGCTCACGGGCACTTCGATACCCTATTCATTCGGAAACAAAATAGTAGGGGATACAGCTTCTGATCCAGTAAGATCAACATCCATTTGGAACATATATGATGGTACATCGAACAAAACCGGAGCATTAGTCACAATATTTGAGTTCGAGTTGAAGAATCCATCCAATTCATCTCTTACTCCACTGGCCAGAAACGGCTTCAAAAAACTGAGATCTTTAAGTCTATTACCAGGAGTCCTAAGCGTATTGGATTCTATAGAAAACGATTCATACTTATACATAATAACAGAAAGAGTTCGACCACTAGATGATATGATAGATTTAGACCATCCTGAAGATGATCTACCTCAAGAGGCATTGGTGTTGGGGATTTATCAGATCTCTCAAGCTCTCAAATTCATCAACATCGAAGGGGCCTCGATTCATGGTAATGTATGTAAAGGCTCATTATTTGTAAACCAGTCAGGTGAGTGGAAGCTTGGTGGTTTTGAGTTGCTATGCAGTTTGAATGATAAGGACTACACAATATTAAACTATGCTTATCATTTACCGTCTTTCAAATCTATTTTGAATCCTCCAGAGCTTGAAAAAGGTGGCGCATCGTTTTTGTCCACAGTTAGTGCAAACCATGTTGTTAAATTTGATTCCTTCAAGTTGGGAGTTTTAATATATGAACTTTTCAATGGAGCTCCCGTTACCGAGATTTCACAGCTAACCAATCTGAACAAAAGCCCTAAGTCCATGACAGTTCACTTGAAGAAAATGTTGAATCAATCGTTGACGGTCAGATATTCCGTTGAGCAATTCTTAAAGTTTGGAAAAGACACATTCTTCAACATTCCACTAGTATCTGTTTTCAATGAGTTTGGAAATTTTAATTTGAAAAGTGATGAAGAAAAATTTCAACTCTTTCAAGCTATAGACGAACTGAAATATATTCCCTCAGGATTCTTCCGCTATCAAGTTTTACCAGAGTTGATAAATTTGTTCAATTCAAGTACATCTAATGAAAATAATCAGCAATCCATTCTATTACTTATAATCTTGAAAAGGTACTCTTCGTTGGATGAGGCTGCAATCACGACTATGTTCAAGCCTGTGCTATTCAAGGCGTTCACCCTACCTGACAGGGCAATTCGTATGACGTTACTCAATGCTCTATCATCTATTATTAACACTTTCTCTAAATACGAAGTTCAAGAAAAAATATTCCCGCATATAATTCTGGGTTTCAATGATACCAATTCTTCAATCAGAGAAGAGACAATCAAGTCAATTGTTTTGATTGCAGGTCTGATTTCAGATAGACAGTTGAATAATGATTTACTAAGATATTTAGCCAGATTACAAAGTGATTCAGTTCCCGAGATTCGCACAAACACTGTTGTTTGCCTATCCAGGATTGCCGAGTTCATGAGTTCATCGTCAAGAACTGGTGTTTTGGTTACAGCATTCACCAAAGCATTAAAAGATCCTTTTATTCCTTCAAGATTAAGCACCATCAAAGCTTTTGAATCAAATATACATTATTTTGACCCTGAAACTTGCTGCTCAAAAATCTTGTCAGGCATTGCACCTGCATTATTGGATAAATCCTCACGTGTGAGAAAAGAAGCTGAAAAAACATTTGAACTGTATATGGCAAAGATTTCCGAGGCTTCAAAACTTCTACCAGAGGACGAACCTGAAGCTACTGAAGCTGAGAATGATGTAAAAACAGAACAAGACGCCGACCCTGTTACCAAGGGTTTCCAAGGATTATCTTTGAACAAAGCATGGTTTAATACAACAAAGACAGTTTTTGGTTCTGGTAGTGCAGCATACAATGACTCAGCAAGTAGCTTGACAATGAAAAATACAGAGAATATTGTCACACCTCAGTCAGAAACCCAGGTACCTGTTTCAGACAATAAATATATACAATCACGGAGTGTTCTTGAAGATGATGATATCGATCTTACGAGTGATGCTTGGGGCTTTGATATAGAAGAACCTAAACGGACTCCAGCTAAGAAAATCAAACCTACTGCAAAACCAATCGCACGCCCAACAGTTACTAAGGCAAAGGGTAGTTTGAAATTACAACCTAATAACAAATTGAAGTTAAATTTGGAGATTGACGATGAAGGGTGGGGTGATGGATGGTGAGTCTGTTTTGTACGATAAATAAAAATAAGTAACACATTTATAACTCATATATATATTGGAGTTCCTGGGTACCTAATACGCAAAGCATTTAATCACTAATGATAAAACATTAAATTTCACTACATAGCGCTTGGTAGGTTACTTTGCTTTTCTGACGATTTTCGGTCAGTTGCTTACGTGTTCTACTGCAAATGATAAAATATATTTCACACACAAACTATTTCGCATGGAACCCAATCGTGGATATAGGCGTGACCTTGGAACAAAAAAACCCAAATTTTACACAGCACATTTGCATGAAACTGGGAAAAAAAACCCTTTTTAAATGAATACAAGTAGCTAAGGGGTCATTATATCGCTATTCAGTCATAACAGATACGTACATCATCCAAAAAAAAGAGTAAATGAAGGCATAATAATAAAGCTTTGAGTTGAAAATTCTGATCAATTGAAACTTAACAGTCTCGTGCTAGTATTGGAGAACACTAGAAGGGTTTTTTATCTTTGCTTTTGGGCTATCATTATTAGAACAACCATTTGAAAATTTTCAAAGGTATTGAATTGATTGAAGTCGAATTGACTCAAGGCAAGTATTATGTGCTCCTAAGTCATCTATAGTACCTTATTTATCTAAAGCCCGAATGTTAGGGTATTGAAGTAAGTTCTTTACTTGAAAATGGATTGGAGACGAGCTGGTATGCCCGTACACATGTAAGGATTTCAGTATATAAGGCAATGTGGACAAAGAAGTCGAATGCACCGATGACATTTTTGAGAGTCAATGAAGCGGAATTGAAATATATGAGAGGTTTATAAAGATAGACATGGTAGGATATTTGTAATATTTGCTCACATCCCGTTGGAAACTATTGGAAAGCGACAGCAACATCAAAGAGGACACCCGTATATATTTTGTTGAATAACTCTTTGCTCATCAGGGAATGGTTCTTACAACAGGGTGTGAAATTTGAATATGATACAATAGCTTCAAATATAAATTAAGTGAGCTCCCCAAAGAATTGAGAGATAATATTGGAGCCAGTGATCAGTTTTCATTAATACAACAGATAGCACTTTCAAGAGTGGACAATGCACATACAATTTTTTTTTGTCAGCAAATTTATTGATCAGAAAGATGCATATACAATATAGTGCCACAAAATCATTCGCATTAATTTAGTATTCAAGAATGGAGTCATATTACTGACCAAGGAAAAGTTGAATCAGGCTGGTATTAAGTGAATCTATCAAGAAAGGGAGTAAGAAGTAGTTAGATTGCTGGCCATTTTGTTTTGCATTTTGAGATCGATATCAGAATTCGTTTTATCTGAAGAAAATAAAGGGGCAATTAATCGACTTTTACTTATAATATTTATTGTCTTTTTTACTCATTGATTACTATTATTATTATTTTCAAAGCATCAAAAAGGTGCTATAATTTAAAAAGGAACGAAATTGACAAAATGTGAACCTTGGCATTCCCAGGTAGAATATTAAAAAGGGGGTAAAAATATATAAAAACAAATTATAATTCTAGTGTTTCAAGTGTTAAGGAGTGATCATGATTCAAGCTTTCCCCAAAACTTGAAGGTTAGTACAGCTGTGCCCATGTAAAAGTCAAACCTACGTTTGAATTACCGCTGATTCGTCTGGTATCCAAACTTGCCTTTGCAGTAATGGCATAAACACTTATATATATAAAGAATCCCATTAAACCGGGAGTGTGAGTAATCTTTTGCTGTGAAAGACATTCATTGCCTTTGATTATGCAGTAATCGCTATCAGGTTTCGAGGCAGATGTATACGCTTTGCTTACTCAACTCATTCCGGTTTTGATGTAGCTATTGATATTATAGCAAGATAATATATTATATAATATATATTATATGGTTTGGGTAACTGACTGGGATAGCCAATTTGTCAGTGATTTTGTGAAAAATTTTAAAGATCAAGGATTCTCTTAAGCTTTGGGATTGCCATGGACAAGACTAGCCGCATAAAAGCTTGTAAGAAAACGAGTAAATGAGCAGAAGGGAAGGGAAGAAAGGAAAGGGAAGAGGTTGCGAGTAACAGCCCACATTACTTGTACTAAGAATGATAAAAAAGAGAGAGATAAGAAAAAGATAGGATGAAACTTAAACGGAACAACATGATCTGTGAAAAAGAGATTTTAAGACAAAGGGATAGAATTGATTGTTTCAGACGATATTATAAGAACCAAGGCTCCTGTAGTATATTAATTATATTATACGGAGCGTTCTAGTAGTCTCATAAAATGTTATAGTTGACTTCAGGATCATGGAAAACTTATATAGGTAAGTAAACATTTAGATAGTACTGGATCGTCAACTCGGGCTGATAATACTCTTCAAACGTCAGTCTCAATAACCCTCATTAGTCATCGTAATGTTGTTGTTACCAGAGGAGAGGTCAGAAACGGCGTAATAAAAATGAGCACTTGACTTGACTGGCGTTCACGTTGATGTCAAGTATAGTTGCATCTCAATTTTGATCAGTTTCATTAATTAAGTCAAATTAGGCTAAATCTATAAGAATTAATCAATAGACAGGAAAATATTTAAAATATAGAAAGTCAGTTCCAAAATGCCACTGAAAGGCTTTCTCCAAAACTCATTAAGTAATATATGTGCTATAAAGGAAAGAATATTACTGATCAACCTATGGGATTCATCATAAACCAACTCCATCACTGTACGTTCAACGAAAAAGGGAGTAACAAAAAAAGGACAAACAAAACTTAAATGTAAAATTATAAGCTATAGTTGATAGTGAATGTCTAATTGATAGTGAATGTCTAAATGAATAAAAAATACTTATACCTTTTCAAATAAAATTCGGTAGTTTTGGATACATTTCAAGAGGTAGCACAGCAATCAAGATAGTTGGAAAAAAATAACTAATCTTTTTAGGTCATATAAGAAACTTCAAATTTTCACACACACCCTTAAGTTGTGATCAAAAATCATAAAACTATGCATCGAACATAAAGAACACCAGAAACTTAAAAAATATAAAAATAAAGAAATAAAGAAATAAAAAAGTACTGAAATGAAGTGGTAGAGTAAAATAGGGTAAATACTAAATAGTAAATAAATACCGTTAAAATAAAAGATTAATAATAAAATACTAAAATAACAAGAAAATGAAATAAGATTGTAACGAATTTGACTAATGTGATTTAGTAGAAAGAAAATAATAGTAAAGAGATTGTCTTTTTTTTCCAATCAGGAGAAATTAACATCGTCAATCAAGCTTTTAATGTAAAACTATAATGTCTAATATGTAATGCTTTATCATCTGGGAAGAAGTGATAGCTAAATGTTGTTCATGTAAGCAACTAAGATAATTGTTGTAATAGTGAGCGGTATATTGAGTAACCATTTACAAAGGATTCCAAGTATCAAAGATACAAGTTAGCTTCGAGTGTACTATGTATATAAACTAACTACACAAGAGCTCAAAAGAATAAGAACAAGAACAACAAGAGAAGAGAGAGAAAATAATTGTGAATAGGAAAATAACACTTATTTGTAGTAAAACACAGAAAAGAGGTGATAAAATAGGAGAGGTTTTCTGATCTAATAAGGAATCATACAAGAACTAACTAATGTTCCCATATAGCAAACCGTTCAAAGACTTCAGATATTCAGATAAGACAAAGAATGTTGTGATACAAGATTATCCAGCTCTTGGTAAGCTAAGACTTCAAACTGTCTAAGATTCAGACCATGCAAGTGATGCTGAAAATAGATTATCTCAATGTGGTTCGTTTACATTATTGAACGGTTTACTTATCAATTGGTCAAGTAAGAAGAAGTGGAAAGATAATACTTTATCTAGTGCTGAGAGTGAGTGAATACAGGATTGACAGAAACTATAAAGAATTATGCTTTAAGAACTTGTTAAAAGAGTTGAAGTATAATATTCCATACATTGAAATTCTTGGTGATAACATTTCTGCATTACTGTGGATTCTCATGAACATAAACATCAGAACACAAAGCAAATAGATATCAGGTATTATTTTGTTAGAAAACCTGTGACTAATAGAAAGGTCAAACTTCATTATGTCAACACCAAATCAAATGTCGCAGATATCTCAACTAAGGTGTTAGGTGGTACAACTCATAATGAATTATTGTCATTATTTTAAAAGAATTTGAAAATAGAAAATTTAAATAGAAAATTATAAGAATGGAAAATTATAAAAATGGGAAATTATAAAAATACAAAAATACAAAGGTATCATAATAGAAATTAAGAAAAAAAACTTAATAAAAAAAAGTATAAAATGAAATAAAAAAAGAAAAGGAAAAAAAGGAAAAATATTAAGATTCAAAATTATCATTTTATATCAACTTGTGTTAAATTATAAGGTGTAGAGTGTAATATTTTTTTTATCTGCTGAATGATAATTAATATCTTTCGATAGATATATGTTCTACGAATGACCAATAGAACATAGAGAAGTATATAAACAGTAGTAAACATTCATGTGTTCATTCCGAACTCTAGAACTGAGATTCCTCGACCACTCAATTCTCTCCGTGGCCGTACACACCAGATGTTATTTCTATAATTTCATAATTCTCACAAAATTCTTTACCGGAAGAAGTTATCATTTTCTTGGTTGTATATTCCAAATATTTAGAAGGATAATATCATATAATTTTCTAACTCTTGGTTTTGTTTGTAAGAGATTTAATGGATCATCATGCAGGTTTTCGGCACTATGCTTTACCTTGATAGTCTTTCTTAGGTCAGGATGATAAACGATGACCGATTTGGAAGTTGAAGATTGATAAATAGTTAACTGGGAGTTCTTCTTCTTTTTCGTCAATTTTAGTTGTGGTATCTTACGGGTAGGAACCTTCTTACCTTTTTTTTGGATGGTCTAGATAAAGAAAGATGTTAGATTGTGGTTTGTAATGCATCGAAAGGCTCTTCAGTAATTGGAGATGATGGTGGTGACATACTAGAGTCAATATCTTCGTCGGGATCTAAATTTAAAGTATCTTCCATGGCCACATCAGGAGAGATGTTAGTAATAGAAGAAAGGTTAGTAGGAGACGAAATGTTAGTAGTAGAAGAAGTATTATGATCAGGAGATTCATCCATGGAATCATCATTAACTTGAGGTAGACTACTAGTAGTTGTAGGAGGAGTAGTAAGATTATTGAAAGGTAAAGTAGCATCACCTGAAAGCTCTGGGTATTCAGTGAAATTCTTGATTTTGAATGGTTGTATATTGGACATTCCTTTGAATGCTGAAGTACGCATGATACGACCGGAACGATCTTCTAGAATAAAAGCAATTTTGTCAGTGTTGTGGTATCCTAAAAATGTGCCAACAATGTCTTTCTTGAAAATTTTACCAGATGAATTATAGTTGTAAGAAAATAATCTACAGCCAAAACGTAACACATTCGTGATATATCGAGGATTGAGAAATCATTGCAAAGCCATTTCTAGTATCCCTGCCCTTTAGTGGTATGAGTAGCTTAGCTACCATACAGGCAGCTTAGTCGTGGATACCTCCTCGGGCCTATTAAAATAGTATTAGCTACTTACTAAGTTGAGTTCGTTTCTTTGAGACTTGTATAAGGTCTGGTGACTAGTTTGGTAACACACAATTGATTAATAAATGTAAATCAATTGAAACAGATTCAATAAGTTAATGATAACAAATAATAAATCTAATATTAAAAAGTTTCTATATGAAAATATATGTAAAACTTCCCGTGCCTTTTAAGAAGAGTTCCGATTGTAACTTCTTCCGATAAACGCAGGATCTACAGGTATTTATATCGTTTCTCCATCTGAACAAACAGTGATTAATAATCAACCGTTTCATGTCTATTTTAAGTAATTTATTTTCAATTCGGATATCCGAATCGGCATCAATTCAAACTAACCAATAGATTGAACAACAGTTATCAACTACAATAACTCCTATTGTTGCCAACTACCATATTCGGCAATCATCATGTCCAAAAACGAAATAACAATCATTGTTAATTGTTAATGTTCAATTGAACAATATGATGCCATTTATGACTTCATTTGTCTATACCACAAATCTGTATTCAATACAGAGAAACACAGATAGAATGAATGTGTGGTTCTGACACACCCTCTTGATTTGTGAGTATTAAAACATCAAGTGAGGAATGGTCTAAGTATCATAGATCGTATATGATTCATGGTATTTATTGCCACTGGTTTAGTCAAGATATCAGCTAATTGATCCTTGGTTCCAATATGTGTAATATCAAATAATTTTGAATCTTTAAACCTTTGAATGATGGCTTTAAATCTAACTATGTAATGTTTGTTAGAGCTGGAGAAATTTCCATTTTTGACAGTATCAATTGCAGATTGATTATCGACCAATACTTTAGCTTTAGATTTCTTAGCAACGGAATCACCAATGAATTCCATCATGCTGTTAAACCAAACAAGCATATTAGTTCCTATCATTAGAGATTGTAACTCAGCTTCAGTTGAGGAAGTACAGATTAATTGAGTATACTTTGAACTCCAAGCAACTGGACCACCATGCAGCATATAAAGATAACCAGTCATTGACTTTCTGTCAACAGGATCTTGAGCATAATCACTATCAGTGAAGCATTGTAGAATATCATCTTTTGGCTTAATGTTTCCATAATCTATCATCGTATTCCTAGTGTGGTAAACATAATTAACAACTTTGTTTAATTGAGAAACCAATTGATTATGAGAAATAGTAGAAAAACTTGCTAAATAATTTGTTGCATAAGTTATATCAGGACGAGTCATGATTGATAGATATAGTAACGATCCAATGATGCTTCTATAGTTTGAAATAGCAATTGCAAGTTCTTTTGGATCTAAGTCCAGTTTATGTTCTTCAGGATCAAAATAGAAGTTTGGAGTTAAAGGTGTTTCAGGTTTCTTGACTTAATTTTCAAGTTTAACTTCTTAACGAACTGTTCGATATATCGAGATTGAGAAAGGGTGAGTCTGTAAACTCTTTGCTTTGCGTCTTTATAGACTTTCATCTCCATACCAAGGAAGTTCTGAAGACCTTCGTCATTTGGTATAATGACCTTTATTTCGTATTTATTCTGCAATGAAGTAAGAACCTTCTGTAGAATTGAATCTGTTTTAGCAGAGATAATGAAATCATCAACGAAAATACCAATAATACAAATACTTTTGTCCTTCTTTTTGAACACATAAGTTGATGGATAAGCAGGTTCTTGTATAAAACCTAACTCTTGTAAAAACTTACCAATAGTATCACTCCAAAGGCGAGCAGACTGGCGTAAGCCATATAATTGTTGAAGTGTGTAAACCAAACTGCATGCTAAGATTTACGCCTATTAAAGGGGTAAATATTTGCATAGGCCAAAATCTCCAAAACAAGCTGCGGGGTAATATTTATGCTGCAGATGGCATAAATAATCTTTATTTTCTTATATTCTCCAGGTGTATATATACTGGCAGAATT
>JAKTQZ010000093.1:0-27387 GCA_030579435.1 Ogataea nitratoaversa
CTTTTTGTCAGTCCTATTTTTGTTACTTTGTATTTCATCTTTCTTATCTTCTCTTCTAACCTTTCTAGTACAAATAATGGTGATCTCCCACTCACAATTATTCTCTCTTTTCTCTTGTTCTTCTCTTACTCTTTTAATACTCTTGTGTAGTCAGTTTATATTCATAGTACACTCGGAGCTAACTTGTATCTACGATACTTTGGAGCCCCTTTGTCTACATTACTCAATATAACCACTTACTATATCAACAACTTATCTTAGCTAATTACATAACAATATTCAACTATCATAGAACAAAGCCAATGGCCAATGACTCAATGAGTCAACATTGAACGAGACGTCGAAGCAGCAAAAGGGCCATTCTAACGTAGGTTCTGACATTTGTCCATTTGCCCATTTTCCCGTTTGCCCATTTGTCCATTTGTCCATTTGCCCTTATTTTCCTTTTTTATTTTATTATTTTTGTCTTTTCGACCTTTTCTATTTTATGTTTCTTCTATTTTTATATTTTCCTGTATTCAACTTTCCTTTTTTTTCTATTTTTAAAATCATGATATTTTTATATTTTTATGTTTCCTGATTTTTTTAAAATAATAACAACAATTCATTATGAGTTGTACCATCCGACACTTTAGTTAAAATATCTGCAACATTTGTATTAACATAAAAAAGTTTAACCTTTTTATTAACAACAAGCTTTCTAACACTTGATATGTATATACTTGGTTTTCTGATGTTTATGTTCATGAGAAGCCAAAGTTAATGCAGACATGTTATCACCAAGAAGTTCAATGTATGGAATATTATACTTCAACTCTTTTAGCAAGTTCTTCAAGTATAATGAATGCTTTATAGCTTCTGTCAAACCAATGTATTCACTTTCAGCATTAGATAGGGTATTGGCTTTCAACTTCTTACTTGACCAATCAAACTTATATTGATTCTCGTCAAGCGAAAATTTCGTGTCTTCGACAAAATTGATCTCGTTATCTGAGTCAGATTCTTCAGTCTCTGAGCTTTCATAAGCAGTTTTCTATTTAGTTGGAATTTCCACTAGTTGAGCATCTTCAGTTCTAGGCTTTTGAATATTTCTTTTTTTTCGTCTTGCAGTCTTTGGAAAAATGTCCTTTTTCACCACAATTGAGGCAACGACTGACGTTCAAAGCTAGTAGAGCTTCGTCTGTCCCGGAAGATCTCTGAGCGGCCCGAATAATGTCCTTCGTGTATCCGTACAACTTTGGCACGGTATACTTATCTAAACTTTTCGCAGTAGTGATTGATAACTTTGCAATTAATTTGTCAACAATTTCATTAGGCTGAACACTAAATAAGAAATCTTGTCGGAGAGGTCAAAATCTTTTTTGAAAAAATAGACATGAGCTTTGATAATATAGACTCCTTCTTCCAAGTCTTTTTCACCAATTTTTGAGTAAACTTCACGGTGAAAATAAATCAAATCTGCAACATCCATATTATTTAACCTCTGGTTCATTGAAGCTAACATTTCAAGACCATCAGTAGTTTCTTTAAGGAATGATTCAGCCACTCACCAGTGCATGTTGTCTGAGTATATATACACCTGGAGAATATAATAGAATGAACAATTCTGGAATGAAGTTGCATCAATGCATTCACAAACTTCCCGTGGAAAACCATGAGTCATGAAAATATTACGCATCCAGTCTCTAAACTCTTGAAAGTACCATTCAGACTCAAACTTTTGGTCTTCAAATAGTATATTTTTGCTAATTTCTGGTGGCACATCAAAACCTTCAGAGAATTTAAATTGTGTATCTGAGATATCGGCTTCAGTCATTTTGAAAAAATAGGAAACCTGTTAGATTATAATGCGTAAGATGTAATAACTTATCATCTGTTAATTAATATTATCTTGCGATAGCTATATAGATTCTATATATGACCCATAAAACATAATGGAATACAAATAATATTTATTCAAATTGAGATTTCTCGACGACTCAATTCTCCCTGATCTTGGCTGTGCTCACTGTCACATGACTATACACGTCAAATTCTATAATTTCAAATAAGCTGTTAACATCCTATTTTTACTTGATATTATTGGTTGTTTCTATACAGTTATTCAATGATTTTGAAGAAAAACTTTGATGTAATATAGAAACCTCAGTTTTCATATAAGATCTCAAATCATCAACCTTTTTCCTATTTGGTATTTGGTATCTTTACGAGTTTTATTTTGTTACGTTTGTGTTTCATGTTTCTAACATTTTTGCTTAGTTTTCTAGTACAAATAAATGTGATCTCTCACATACCATTATTCTCTTTCTTCCTCTTTGTTTTTCTTCCTATTCTTTTGAGCCCTGAATTATATTCATAGTATCTTCGATTGTATCTTCGATTGTATCTTCGATTGTATCTTCGATTGTATCTTCGATTGTATCTTCGATTGTATCTTCGATTGTATCTTCGATTGTATCTTCGATTGTATCTTCGATTGTATCTTCGATTGTATCTTCGATTGTATCTTCGATTGTATCTTCGATACTTGGAACCCTTTGTAAATAATTACTCAATTTAACCCCTCACTATAAAAACAGTTCATTTTAGTTACTTACATAAACAGTATTTATCATTTAATATTTATTATTTAAATATCATATTACAAAGCAGTTGATAAGACTTTTTGAAAAATTACAAGAATTTTTGTTGGAGTTCTTTCTCTTCTTCAAGAGTCTCCTACAACTGTGGTTCATCATTCTTATTTTTTTCATTTTTTCTTGAGCCTTATTATTACAAATAGTTGTGGGTTTATAAATAAAACTTCCTTTTATTTCTCTCATTTTTTGCTTATCTTTCAAAACTTTTGGTTGTCATTTGTTTATGGTTCTCTAAATATTGGAAAACCACCATACATACTCCTTATACCATTTATCTTAGTTAAAAGTCATATTACACATGAATTTTACAAACTTTATAAAAACGAAATTTGTAAAATAATGAGTTGAAAATCTGTTTTTGATAAATTTGATGCATCCATGTCGTTGACAAAAAGTTCAATATATGGAATTTCATGTTTCAGTTATCTCGACAAATTTTTGAAATACACTCAATGCTCAACCGGTTCGGTCAATTCAGCGTATTCAAAGCAGTTGAAGAGCCATTACTCCCTAACTTTGTGCTTGCTAATTGAAATATTTATAATTAACTTCAAGTCCAGGTGAAACTTCGGCTAATTGAAGAACTTCAGTTCGATTCCTTGAAAATGATACTTCTTAATTTTCAGCAGTCTTCAGAAACAATCAAAACGTTGACAAATTTTCATAGATTATAATATAAAGCGGTATCATCCAGTTAGATCTATGATAATAGAAAGATTGGGTATTGAGTTTGTTAACATGTCATGCCAATTATCTCACAGATCACTTATCTGGACTCTTACTATCAGCGAATAATCATTCTTGAGAGGCGATGATTTTTTGAGCAAAAACTAAATCATCCCATTAAATGATCTTGTCCTTTCCAGATGTCCCTTGATTTTGGACCTCCATTTGATTAGTCAACTCGTTTGAAAAGTTTAATCGGATTATCATGAACACTATTAAAGGAGCATAATGTCCTCGTGAACAGATATTCATTAAAATCAAACAGGATATTACTTCAACAAAGAACCAGGCCAAAAAAGTAACATTGGGAGAGAGCTATGCTTTATTAACAAAACTTCCCTCACATCTAGACATAATGAGCATTTTCCGAAACTAATAATTCTTTTAAAGGATACTTTAAATGTGTTTTCTTTTTTAAGTATTAACTCGTTACCTTTTTTTGATCGGCATCGTGTGATATCATCGTGCCCAGAGCAGTTTAAACATGGCACATCTTCAACTGGAACTTCATCTCGCCAACCAGTTGTCGTTTTACCATTCACAAGTGCTTTACTAGGTTCTAGTCTGCAACCTTTAGGTTGGCTACTGATGATTTTCAGGAAGCTTCCACTAGCTTGAAATAAACTTCTATTTATTTTTTTTTCAGAATACAATAAACAACTTTTTCTTCTAATCAAAACCGATGTCAAAACTTTTGTGTAACTTTTCGAAACAAAGGGTCGTTGATGATCAAATGACTGTCTTTGAAACTCTTGTGATAAAATCAATTGGCCGTGGAATTGGTCTCGATCTCTATAATCATATCCGTTTAACGCCTGACGGAATAAGCAAAAAAAAATTATTCATATTGACATTGACCTTTGATCAACTTTTCAAGTTCAACTTAATTTCAAATCCCGGAAGTAAACGGATTAAGCATAGAGTCAATACAGTCCTGAAAGATCAAATGTACTTTCGTCATTGAAAAAACAATTCAATCTGTATCATAAATATATATAACGGTGGTATATCGTTATAAAACTCAAATGTTAAAATTGGTTATATTTCATGTCTCAGGCTTCTACAATCGCTTCATTTTTATATGAAAGCATGTTTCAGCACTGGGAAGAACCTATATCGATTATCACGTATAGTCTTTTGAACAACATAAACATTTGCCAATCTTTGAACACTGAAACTCCACTTGATACCATTATGAATACTATGTTGCACATTGTAGTACGCAGTCGTAGTAGAGCTTCAAAAGATACATTTGTTGTCATAGACAATACCACGATCAGTAATAAACAATTAGAAGCCAATATCGATTGCCTAAAAAGATAAACAAACAATCAATTTAGAAAATAACCGGCAAAAGTGTAATATGTGCACCGCCTTGAGATATCGGAATTAATGAAATCGGCCGACGGAAACGGCAGCATCATTTATTATGTAATGAATTATAAATCAGGGCGGTTTCGAGACCCTAGTTTTTCAATTTAAGGTCATAAATGTTTATAACCAACCAACTTCGTTACAGCTTACTAATAATACCCTACTGATTGATGGTTCTTGAATAGTGTGGGTGATTCTTTTCACTTTATATTACAGAAACAATTATGGAATTGTCTTTTTTTTCAAATATTTGCATTGTTTGAATATTTTTTATACAACATGTATTACATACAGGTCTCATTATAGTCAAATTGATTGAAAGTAATTAATGAGGTTGTAACGTTACAAAGTTAACGTTGACACATTAAAATGACTTCAACATTTTTAAAGATCATTAGTGAAGGAAGGAATTTGGTTCCTTATAAATACAGAAAGAAGGAAGTAGTGTTTTTTTTCATTCTTTTAGGATTATCTCTAGACAACTTGAATGTTTCAGCTTCATTTACTTCGGTTTACAGTATACAAAAGAAATTCGAAGCTTCTTCAACAACTGTTTCATGGGTTATATCCGCATATGCGTTAACTCTTGGTTCATTTATTATATTATTTGGAAAACTCGGCGATATAGTAGGCTTGCATACTGTCTATCTTTGGGGTATATCATTTGTTTCCTTCTGTTCATTAATGTGTGCAACTGTTGAAAATGAAATTATTGTTTTGATTCTTTTCAGAGCATTCCAAGGAATTGCCGGAGCAGCATTGATTCCAACTTCAATTGGATTAACTGGTAATTATTTTGAAGGCAAAAAATTGGAAAAATCAATTAGAATCTTGTTATTGGTAATGACTTTTAGTGCAGGCGTTGGATTAATACTAGGGGGTGCTTTTTCGGAGACAGTCATAGGGTATCAAGCATTTTATTATTATTCTTTTGGACTATCGTTGGTCTCTGCCGTGGTTTTATTTTTTATTATCATTCCTGTTCAAAGGACAAAAGAACATGACAAAATGAAAGCGAAGAATCTAGATTATATCGGTGCAGGACTAATCATTTCAGGATTATTATTGATAATAGTTGGTTTAACTCAAGCTGGTGAAAAGTGGAATTCTCCAACTGTCTACATCCCCATTCCAATTGGAATTTTAACGTTCTTATCGGCTTTTGTTTTCGAAACCGGTTTCATTAAAAGATATCAAAAAAGACATGAGAATGATACTGATATTAGTGATTGGAAAAGAGATATGACATTATTGTTTCCAGCAGAAGTGGTCACCATCAGAAACTTTGTTCCGTTTTTGATTAGTATTTTTTTAGAATATACGGGATATACCTCTGTTATGAATACAGTATTACAATTTCATCAACATGTTGAAGGTAACTCACCCGTATTAGCAGCTGTCAAGGTTTTTCCATTGGCTTGTGGAATTTTTTTTGGATCTTTTGTTTACCGTCAACAATACGCCGAAAAAATTGGAATTAAGAAAGTGTTAATAATAGGACCTTCAATCTCAACAGGCGGGGCAATTTGGCTCTCACGATTAAACTATAAAATTGCTTACAGTTATTGGAAGTTCGAATTTGTCAGTTTGTTTATCATCGGATATGGATACAACTTATTCTTCCAAGTTTACTATCATGCTTTAATTACAGGGACCCCATTACACCTACAAGGTGTTGTTTCGGGAATCTTTCTCACGGCTGGACAGATTGGCGTCAGTCTGGGGACTACAATATCAACGACCATTATAGGACCACTGGGTGCTCGGGTCATCCAAGGAGAAGATGATAAACATGATATTCAAGAGAAGATTAGGCATTCTCTTTATTTCACTCTTTCTGCTTTTGCAGTGATTCTGCTGTGTCAAATTTGCAGTAAATCAATTCAAAAACAAACATCTGATGATATTATTGGTCGTCCGATTGAAGAAGGTGACGAGCAGTCACTTGAAAAAATTGTGTCGATCAAACCACTCGCAAAAGTGTGACACACTCTTTTAAATTAATTAAATTATTTAGTATGCTTTGCTACTTCATTGCGAAGCTGAAAGAAACATTCATAAACTTACATAGTCGATAGAGCGTATTCGATATACTTTAGTAAACTATAAGCTAATCGAGTAGAGATCTTGACAAATAAAGTAGTATACTTTATTGAATAGTCTGATAAAAAAGATGTTACATCTCTGCACCATTAAACTTATTTTGAATTTTTCATTCTTTGATAAGTGAAGAGTGAGTCGAAGTGCAAACAAATATTATAGCTGTAATAAATCTTGAAATCTAAGTCTTTCATCTTGACTGTAGATTGTATTTTCCAATTTCAACGTTAACTTGTCTGAAAGTTTTTATGTTAATATTACTCACCAGTATAAATCCTTCCTGTTGAGCTTAAATTCAATGTCCCTTAGTGTATTAAGAAATGCACAGCAGCTGCGGGTTACCCCCCAAATGCTGCTATCAACGGCTCATCTTTTCTCAAGACCAACATCATCTTTATCATCAGCCAAACGTGCAACGTTAGAAAGCTTCCCCGATTTGAAACCCCAGGATATATTAGATTCAGGAAGACCTGATTATGTGAAATTAATTCTCACTTCAAGAGTCTATGATGTTATAGATGAGTCCCCAATAACACCAGCAATTTCATTATCGCAAAAGACCAATTCAAATGTTATATTGAAAAGAGAAGATTTATTACCTGTCTTTTCGTTCAAATTGAGAGGTGCATATAACATGATTGCCAATTTATCAGATGAAAGAAAGTCAAAAGGTGTCATCGCATGTTCAGCAGGTAACCACGCTCAGGGTGTGGCATATTCTGCTCAGAATATTGGCATTCCAGCAACAATTGTCATGCCAGTTGCCACACCATCTATCAAATATAAAAACGTTAGTAGACTTGGTGCAAGAGTGGTACTCTTTGGTGAAGATTTTGATGCAGCAAAAAGCAAATGTAATAGTTTAACGGCCGAGCAAGGACTAACGAATATCCCACCATTTGATCATCCATATGTCATAGCGGGTCAAGGTACTATTGCAATGGAATTATTAAGACAAATCAAGAGTAATAAATTAAGTGCTGTTTTTGTTGCCATTGGTGGTGGTGGTATCATTGCAGGTATCACAACTTATTTGAAAAGATTAGCTCCTCATGTGAAAATCATTGGTGTTGAAACTTTTGATGCAAATGCAATGCAACAATCATTAGAAAAAGGTGAAAGAGTTACGTTAGATAAAGTTGGAGGTTTTGCGGATGGTACTGCTGTCAAACTTGTTGGTGAAGAGACTTTTGCGGTTTGTAAGGAATTTGGAATTGACGAAATTGTTCTAGTTTCCACTGATGAGATTTGTGCCGCAATAAAAGATGTGTTTGAAGATACTAGATCAATGTTAGAGCCATCAGGTGCTATGGCTGTTGCAGGCTTGAAAAGATATATTGAACAACATCCAGAAATTGAACATTCTACTAACACATATGTTCCAATCCTCAGTGGTGCTAATATGAATTTTGATAGATTAAGATTTGTTAGTGAAAGAGCAGTGCTAGGTGAAGGTAAAGAAGTTTTCTTATCCGTCCAGATTCCTGATGTCCCAGGGACTTTTCAACAGTTACAAAAAATTATTGATCCAAGATCAGTTACTGAATTCTCATATAGATTCTCCGATGATGCCGAAATTACTGGTAAAGCTAATATCTATACATCATTCTCTGTTATTGATAGAAAAAAGGAGCTATCACAAGTCTTGAAAGCCATTGAAGAAGCCGGTTTCAGCGCTGTTGATTTAAGTGATAACGAAATGGCTAAGTCCCATGGTAGATACTTGGTTGGTGGTAAGGCTCATGTTCCAAATGAAAGAATCATCTCGTTTGAATTCCCAGAAAGACCTGGTGCCTTGACTAGATTTTTAACAGGTTTACAAATGAATTGGAACTTAAGTCTATTCCATTATAGAAACCAAGGCGACGATATTGGTAAGGTTTTGGCTGGTATCTGTGTCCCACCAGAAGATAATGAACAATTTGATAAATTCTTGAGTTCTTACAAATTTACTGAAGAAACGGATAATCTTGTTTTCAAGACCTTCTTGAATAAATAAAGTGAATGACTCCTACACAACAATATATATATTGCTGCTAATTATGTTTTCTAAGTCATTTATACTCTAGTAATCAGTAAATTGAAATAGATACTCAACTATAGATAATAGATATTCAAATTTTGAGATTCTATTGATTACGTAATATTTCTTTTCACCTCAAAATTGTACCGAGACATATGAAAATCAGATCATTGTACCTTTATGAAAGATAGTTATTAGTTTCAACACAGGGACACACTGGGGATCACCAGTTTATATACACATCGAAGTGCAACATCAGGTCATGATTAGACTAGTACGATGCAGGAGTATAGTCACTAGACACACTCTTCAAAGTGGAGCACATTGTTATATCCCTATACGATCGCTCCACCAGCTGCTGACCCCTAAGTCTCAGCAATACAAAAATATGAGAAAGGAACAAAGAGCTAGGTTCATCGAAGAACACAAGAACGATCCAGCGTATAGGAACAGATGGAACACTTTAGATTTGTGTCCAGCCCATTTCCATGAGGTTTTGAATACAATACCAGCGAATAAAAATGGAACCACGGTGAAGATTTTATACTGTTTAGCTTCAAAAGACTTTCCATTAAATTTTAGCTCAGATAATTTGAAGCAATTAGAAGAGATAAAGCAAATCAACATAAGTGATGTGAAGATTGTTATAACCATGATCGATCAGGTAACTACTGAAGGTTTCACTTCCTTATCTCATCTTGAAAAATATAAAAGATATTACCATAGAGCATTACAATCATATATGGAACATGAAAGGCCAGATTTGAAATTTAGCTTGAAACTATCGAACATTGTTATAGTTGGTAAAGATTACCAAAGCTCAATGGCACGAGCGTTTGAAGAATTGTTTCCAGAACCAAATCAGTCATATTATGTAATTGGACAGTCTAACTCAGGTAAGTCTCAACTGATTAAATCGTTGTTTAAAAGAATCAAAGCAGTACAACCTCCACGAGGACCTACATCCAATGAGCTCGCTGACGAATATCCATACTTAAAAGTATCAGCTCTTCCTTGTACAACTAGAAACAATCAACACTATGATTCAGATTTCTTCAATTGGAGATTAGTTGATACCCCTGGTTTTTTACCAATGAAAACGCATGGTATATTCGGAAGTCTTGAACGCAAGAAACAAAGATATGAATTACTCACATTGTACCATAAACAGTCCAAGTTCAAGCAACTTTGGATCTCATCAAATAATGCTTTCACGGTCGGTGATTATTTTTACTTGAGATACATTTCTACTTTTCCGAAACGAAAATTTGAATACAGAGTATTCATGAGTGGGGGGGCTAGAAGTTCTGCGTGGACTCAGACTGCATCTGAAGTGTCAAGAAGAGGAATGCAACGGTATTTGATACCTAACACAGAGAGGAATTTTGATTTGGTTTTTGAAGGAGTCGGATTTATTCATTTGAGATTTGACGAATCTGATGATGATTACTGGGAAATATATGCTCCATTTGGATTGAAAGTAATCATGAGAACCAGTTCGATAGAAGATGGGTTATTGGAAAAGGAATCTGAAGTCAACTACAGAGATTTGATAAGTGTGCCACCTGATTGTGATGATGTTCATGAGTTTATAAAAGATAATTTAAAAAGATGAAAAAATTATTTTGTCGTTAATATAATATTGAGTCTATAGAAGATAATTTAAAAAAAGAAAAACATTATTGTGTCGTTAATATAATAACTATATAGTATATAGTATATACTATATACAGTAAGGGAAACGTGCTTATGAGATCAAAAATAATCAATATACGACATATTATCATATATTGTATAATGTAGATGTGAAGTTCTAATTGATCATGCGAAATTGTATGAACAAAATTATAACAGGCATTCAGGTAATTTATCCCCGGTTTCATTTTTGAGCTTGAGCTTGAGCTTGAGCTTTCATAACCTTTCTTTTTGTCATGAAACTGAAAAACATTAAACATAGAGGTAATAAAATATTATTCAATGCAATCCAAGCAATCAAGATACCGAAATGTCTACCAAGATGACCTCTATATGTGTCAAACAATAAAACTTTCATCAACTCATAAGAATTCTTGATTGGCAGAGCATAAGTGAATCTATAGATTTCAGCACAAGTCTCAACTGGAGCGAACGTCGCAGAAATATTTATGATAACAAAGAATAACATCCAGAAACCCATCATTGGAGGTAATGTTGCAAAACAAATTAACCCAACGTTCTCGTTGGCACCACCAACAGCAGACATGGTCAAGTAGGAGATCATCCATTGAACACCAAATCCACCAGACCACGAACGATTCATATTGATTTGGAAAGCTGCGTTGACAGCACTGTAACCTAATGATAAGAATAGGAAGTTGAATTGACTTAAAATCGCTCTGTATAAAAGATAACTTATTGGGGTTAGATGGGCTGCCATCTCACCATTTAATTGAGTAAACCACATGACTTGGAAAAATGTTATAATGATAATGTAAATCAAACCAACTTGTAAAGGAGCAAGAACGACGGGATCTGTGACTGGAATTCCATCAATTAACTGAATTAATGGTGGGTTTGCTAAAATTTCACTACCTTGTAATCTTTGGAACTGTTCATTTGTTAAATTATTCAAGATGGAAGGATTCACTTTTCTTGTAATGATTTGAGAAAAGGCGATACTGAAATCCATTAAAGCAGGTGAAATATAAGATTTCACACCATTCAAATCTCTACCCGTTTCGAAGTAACCTTTAATTAAATCACTTGTGAAGTTTTCATTTGGTTCACTTGTAAAAGAGTTCTTGAACTGATTTGAGGCATCAGGGCTATTCAAGTAAATAGCAGCCCAATATTTTTGTCTATGAACTAAATCAATAACTTTATCTTCATCCATGTATGGAGTAATTGTCCAACCAGCCATTGATTTCACCGGATCGGATTCTGAAACTTCTATCAAAGCTTGTGAAAGTAATAAATTTGAGTCTGTCTCATAATTCTCTTCAACAACAACTAAAACTTTAAGATTGATCAATCTTCCTTGTCTTCCATACATTGAACCCCAGTAAATTGAGAAAATGCCAAACATGAAAAACAACATAATAAAAATAATGATGAAATATTTTTTGAAAAACATAATTCTCATATTACGCTTATCTTTTGAGAAAAAAGAACTTTTATGAGGTTGACCACCTGGCCCATTTGGAGCACCCGGGATACCATCTTTCTTTTCACGGTTTGCTTCTTCGTCATCACTATCATCATTATTTTCGCCAGCAACAGGGCCCCCAGCCATGACTGAGTACTCTGTGTACTGGGTAACCGATCTCAGTAAACCTGAAGAATTATTTCTTGATATATTAGGCCGATTGCTTTCATTATCGTCTTCCAGTTTTTGAGGGTAATATTTAGGGTGCTCACTAGATATAGAATCAGCAGGGCTCTTTGTGTATGTATGAGACATTTCTGTTGAAGTAGACATATTGTAGTAATAGTAATGGTTGATATTCAATTCAATCTATTGGTTTAATAATAATTAAGTGTATATAGATCTCTTAACATGAAACAGCAGATCTTCAACCATTTATATTGATTGTTAGTTTACCCAGATTAAAAAGAAAAAAAATTCCAACTTTGCTTCTTTTAAAGTGATGCGGAGTTATTTGTTATCCCCTGTTATGTCAACGTCTGCAAAATTGTGATGGAAATGAACGGAAAAAAGCGGATTTAGTTGGGCCCACTTATTTTTCTAGATTCGGAGTTAGCTAGAATTAATTAATTATAGTGACGGCATTACCGAACCATCGGTTCTGATAAAGTTCTTGGGCCGGATGGGTAGGTAAAGTAGACTTTCTATTCTTTGTTATTAGTAGTATTTACTAATTAGTGATTATTAATTACGGATTAATAATTTTTTTGATTCAACCGTCATATATAGTCGTTGTTGACTTTTAGTATTTTTTTTCTTTTTGAAAAAGCCGATCTTTATTTTCGTTCCAAGAGTTGTTTGTTACCTTCCTACTTTTTTTTTTCCGACATTTTATTGGACCTGAATTTTTGGACAAATTTGAATTATTTTGACGTATAATAAGCTGGTAGAAATTACCTCCAAACTTTTAGCAACTATTGCAACTTAATATACTTATAGAAGGCACACACACACACACCCTTAGAAAGCCTGAATAAAAGACCGAGACTGCTTAGCTTATGCCGTTTTAGTTTAAATCTGCGAGAAACGTTTCCGCCAAATTATTTCGGAAATGAACTTTTTTAGCAGCAACTCTTTTTTTGTATGTTGGTTGTTAGTCTTAAACCCGACAGAGACAGTTTTGAAGATTTACAGCCGCGCACTTCTTTATTGTCGGCCGACTTTCCCAATTTTTCCAATTTAACTAAAAGAAATTTTAAAGGTATTAATTAATTAATAGTTCATTTTCAAGACCCGAGTACTAGTTAAGAGTCCTTGCAAGTTGCATTAATAATATATATTGTTTCTGAAGGATTTATAGCAATCAAACTTGTGGTGCCAACTACTAGATTGAACCATTGAAATTTAGAAGTAGACAAGTAAATTTTACCTTGATATTTTCCAAAGATATATATGGATGGGGGGGGGGTAGATCTGATCTGAAATATCAAGATCCTTTTCTAAATGAATGAATGAATGTGTGGTATACAATGTGCATGTATTGATAGTATCATGAAAACTTATTGAAAAAAGTGGATACTATTATGCCAGATTCAGAAAGAACAATAGTAATATTGAATCTCAGTATAATGTGCTCCAAATCATTTTACATTGTTGTTTAATCTCTTGAGTTGCCAATTAAAGAGTAAGATCGAATAGTTTTTTTTTGTTTTTCCTCATCATTGATAAACCAATAGACTATCAGAACATCAACCATTGACATTTATAGTATAGTTTCTGAAGGAAAGACAAAGACAACCACGAATCACTGAAGTTTCTCCAAATAATTTAAGATCTCTCTCCTTGATGAACTTAATTGAGGCCCTTTGAATCCTTAATGATGCATGTTTGTACTTTCTTATTTCTGAAAATCTCCAATTGCAGCTTAATCAATCAAGGGTCTTTTGACTGGTGAGAAATCCGGGGAGGACGAAACCCGTGTACCCGTGTACCCGTGTACCCGTGTGACTATAGTCGTTTAAATGGAGCGACGACTTGGCTTACCATATGTTTTAATTCATTTGTTGCAATTCTTTTAGCTGAGATTATATAATATATAATATATATATATATAGCGGGTATATAAAAACATATTGTTGTACACTGAGATCTTTACGGACATGTAGTAGTCACATGTACATACTTACCGCTGGCTTTGCGCTGCATTGATCAGATTCAAACTAGGTCAGATGAGATAGATACCAGATCCGCCCAGGGTCTGGCCACTACTTCGGTTATTTTACTGAACTACTTTATTATCAGGTGATTTATGTTTTACTTACAGGGATTATTATAATCAAAAAGGGCCTCTTTTTCAAGAAATAAAGAAACAAAATAACATTATTGTAGAAGCAAATAACCGCCAGGATAAATAAAATTTCAATCCTGAAATCACTGACAAAAATTCCCGACACTGCAAACACTGCAAAAAAAAAAATTTTCATTTGTAAGTTACACTGTTATAAATTTCTGTTCCTACAGGCGATAGTTGATCTGCGGCCATGTGCATTTGACATCCCCTATGCATTTAATTTGAAATCCTCGAATTGACACATACCAACTTATTAGATATTATTCAACAAGAAAGAGTTCGATATGTGTATGTAAGTGTAGAGAAATGGAAATAAAAATTTGAAAATGAATTGCGAAAGAAAAATTTAACTGACAATTTTTCAAAGAGAACAAAATCCAATTTTTGTTGATAGTTAGTTAGTTAGTTTATTTATTTATTCATTTATCCAATTGCACTTTCAAAAGTACTGATCAACCCAGATAGAGTTATGCATTACAGTAAAACAGACGTGAATCTATAGTAATCTTGTAATTACCCGCTATTTTTATATAATATATATGCATTACAAGCAAGCAGGACGTTTATAGGCCCATCTCCTCCAAATTCCCGCTATTTTAGCGGCTTTCCATTGATATTCCATTCCAACCGACCAGTACAATAGTAGGACAGAATTGGAAAGAAATCTCAAAAATCTCAAACCTTGGCAACGCCAAGCAAAGGTTTCACATAACAAAAGGCATTAAACGTTGAATTTGAACAACAACAATGTACAGAGAGATCTTTATTCACTAGCTCTCTTTATCTCTTTTGGCGGGAATTTGTTGTGTTGTTGATTAAGGCGAGGCGAGGCAAAATTACGTAAATGGAAAAAAAGATAATTAATTGGAAGGAAACTACACCACAACCACAACCACAACCACACATTTATTGTTTTAACAAAAATAGTAACTCTGAACACCCGAACTAAGGCGGTGGCTGCGGTCTTTGTAGATTAAGCACGCCATATATTATAAAAGATTATATAAAAGATGAATATTGAATTGAATTGAAAAGATATTATAAGGGTTCATTTAAACTAAACTTAAACTTTTGAGTGGCACTGCTGCTTGCTATCAATGGATGATGATGCAGGGCCTGAAGTGGAATTTTTCTGTATTATCTAGAAAGGGTGTGTTTATTTGGCTGAATCTTGATAGGATAATAGGTGTCTAGATTACATAAATATTTTATACACACCACAAGTCGTCGTTCCTTATCTATATACATATATAATATATAATATTATATAATATATATTATATATTATATATAAGACTCAAAGTCCCTGTTCTTGTTTTTTTCTTTTTTTGTTTGAACTATTTTCCTAATCCGAATAAGAGCATTTTGTTGATTGGCCATTAATTCAATCAACTAACAGTCAATATCAGTTTGGAATACATACATAAATACATACATACATAAAAAGAAGAAAATGTCATCATCTTCAATAAGGTCTGAAAAGGCTCCTAAATTAGATCTTACAGTGGCACGGAGTCCAAATGTTTTTGGAGAATCACAAGAAAATTCCCCTTATATGGTTGATGAAGATGGAAATTACATGCTTAAAACTGGTTTAAAGGCTGGTTTAAAAGATAGAATGATTTCATTGATCAGTTTATGTGGAATTATTGGTCCTGGTTGTATCATTGGTATGGGTAATATGTTACGTCAAAGTGGTCCAGTTGGTATGTTAGTAGGTTTTACAGTTGTTGGTATCTTGGTTCTCTCATGTATGTTATGTCTTGGTGAAATGAATTCATATCTTGATATCAATTTTTGTATATTAGGCTCACGTTATATTTCCAAAGGGTTTGGTGCTACATTAGGATTATATTATGCTTTATTATGGATTACAAATTTGATCTCTGAGTACACTGCTTTATGTGCATCTTTGGAAACTTATAGTGACAAGGTTCCAATGTATGGTTGGTTTTTAATTATGTGGGGTTTTTTCACTGCTTTCCAATTTTTAGGTGTTTCAGCTTATGGTGAAGCAGAATTCATTCTTGGTATTACAAAAATTGGATTTCTTTCAGGATTTTATATCTTTGCTATAGTTTATGCTGCAGGTGGAATTGATTATAATAAACCTGATAATCCATTTGGTAACTTCCCATTGAATTCTGGTTTTAAAGGTGTTGCTAATGCATTTGTTTATGCAGGTGTTTTCTATTCCGGTGTTGAAGCTGTTTCTATCCTGGCTGCTGAATCCGCAAATCCAAGTAGAGCCATTAAAAAAGCTGTTAAGCAAACTGTTTTCCGTATTTTCTACGTTTATTTCGGTTTAGCAATTTCATATGGTATTACAGTTGCATATAACAATGAAAATTTGACTAATACTGCAAGGGTTTTAAAATCACCAATGACCATTGCTTTAACTGAAGCTGGTTGGAAAAATTCAAAATATTTTGTTACTACAATGATTTTGATGATTTGTGTCTCTTCTATCAATACAGCAATTTATTTAGCTTCAAGGGCTCTATTTACTTGGTCCCATGCTGGTTTTGGACCAAAGATTTTCTGTAAAGTTGATAAAAGAGGTATTCCATACGTTTCTATTCATTTTTGTCACTTATTTGGTTTCATTTCAATCATGTCTTGGAAATCAGGTTCTACAACTGCTTATTCTTATATCGTTGGATTGACTGGAGTCTCTGCATTCATTACTTACGCTTGTATTTGCGTTACTCATTTAAGATTCAGATGGGGAATGATTCATCAAGGTTATGATTTAAGTACCATGAGTTTCCTTGCTCCATGTTTTCCATGGTTTACATTAATTGGTTTAGTTGTGGGTATTGTTTTGTGTCTAGTTCAAGGTTGGACATTTTTTGTTCCTTTCGATGTTGGCAATTTTGTTGATGCTTATATATTGTTACCTTTATTCTTTATCATTTGGGGTAGTTATGACTTGTTTTATTTCAAAAAAGGTATTGTCAAGTACGATGATATGGACTTTGAAACTGGTAGAAGACCAGACTTGGCTGATTTGAAAAATATTGATGAAGAAATTGAAGTTTTTGAGATTGCAAATTCCAAATGATTAACAATTGCAATGGATCTCTTTAGATTTTATACTGTTTTTATTCTAGCTTTATATATGATAGGTAATGACAATTCTTGTCATATAAATTCGATTAGGAAAGTGTATTTAATTTTATATTCCTTGAAAAAAAACAAAGGGGAAAATATTAAATTATCAAATATATATCAAATATGATTACGTAATTAAATTAACTAAAAGTTGTTATATAAAACTGAAATCTCAAAGAAGTTAAGAAGTTAAGACAAGGAGATGTGAAGATTATTAATATAAATGGGTTGATAGGTAATCGGATTGTATTGTCACACCATTTAACACATTCGAGGCCATTCTGCTGCTGTTCATATTATGAAGTTAGAAACAATCATACATCCGTTGGCTTTATTGAACATATCAGACTATTTGAATAGAATTACAGTTTATAACAAAAAAATCAATATTCAGAATGATAATCTGATTGGAGGATTGATAGGAGTTAAAACAAACACATCATGCTCTATTTTTCTTGGCTTTGAACTAATTATTGACAATAACAGTATATCAATTGAAGCATTAGAAAGAAAATTAAACTTGTATAAAGAAGTTTACACCCATCTCCAATTCATTGGCTTTTATCAGATCTCTTTCGACAAATCATTGACTGATCTAGCCATTACTGATTATCAACTGTCCCGAGATGACTCTAGAGGACTAGATATAATCAAAGAAGCCATTGATGAATTATCTAGTACTTTTAGGCCCGGCGATGGGGAATATATCCATTTACTTTTGCATGAGTCTTTCAAATTGGGAAACAATAGAGGAACAACAATAACTAATCAATTTATCCCACTACGTCTATACAAATTAATAGAAACACCTGAAACAAAGTCAATTGATGTGACATTGCTAGATACTTCGGTTTCTATTAAATCTCTTTCAGTTGAAAAGATTGCATTGAACACGATACAAAAATCATCATCAGAGACATTAAGTATCGGGAATCTAGCTGATGATAAGAAATCTATCAACTTATTTTCTGAAATAGGTGTCAACTCTGAGAACACACTTGCTGCACTTTCCACTAGGATTACATTTTTAATTGAGTATTTAAATTCAATCAACAATGGAGATGTGAAGTTGTACACCAATGATGAGAGCGATCAGACCAAAGATCATTATTCAATACTCAAAGAGATTAATGGATTGATAATCAAGTTAAAATCAATCAAGCAGGTGCAGAGAAATAAATATAGCGTACTTGATGAAAATGAAAAGAATGCTAAGTTATCATTGATTAATCAAGCTGTATTGCTTGAAAGTATCAAAAAATTAGATCAATTGGGAATTTTGAATAATGCAATCTGATGAATCCACAAACTGTCTGGGAAGGAAAAAATATTCATTACTAATAATAATAAGTATAATAATACTAATAATAATAATAATGATAATAATAATGATAATAATAATAATAATAATACTGTTAATGATATCGCCATAAGTAACTTATAATATTACAAAGATTTATAGAAAATAAAAAAAAGAGTCACATCTGTTTGATCACGTGTCCTGTCAAAATTTCTTAAATGGCCATTGAGCCCCACAAAATTTGATTTTCCTCCTCAAGAAACGCCACAGATTTTCAAATCTTCCACTGTTTTGTTCTTGTTCACTAAGCAATTGCTCCTTTGTTCAAATTAATCGTTAGTTGGAGATCCAAAAACAAATGGGCAAGACAAGATGGATTCACGATTTAGGATAGAGAAAGTTAAGATTTTTGAAAGATTCTTACCTTAAGTTTTATATCAACTGAGCGAAAGATTATTAGATTAAGTCGGTTGATTCGTCCGTCAATTTTTCAAGCCTACAGGTATCAAACATTGTCACCCTGATTAACCTCTTATTCATTTCATTTGTTTTATATTCACTGCATACTAAAAATACATTTTATGACTGAATACAAGCTACGTAAAATTGAAACTGCTGCTGTTATTGGGGTGGGATCATCAGGTGCAATTGCAGTGAGAGGATTATTGGAAGAAGGTATAAAAGTTGTGGGTTTTGAAAGAAGATATCAAGCAGGAGGATTATGGAACTATCATAATGAAAATTATTTAGATCAATCTGAATTAAGTGTTCCCTCATTAGATCCTCATAATAAATTGGTCCGTTCTTATAAGCTATCAACGGACAAGTATGTTTGGCCAAGTGCAGTTTATGAAGATTTAGATACTAATACTCCTCTACCTTTGATGGAAGTGAACGGCTTCAAATTCCCAAAAGGTACTCCTATTTTCCCCGAAAGAGAAACCGTTTTACAATATTTGAAAGATTATGCGACTGATCTACAGGAGTACATCAAATATGGAACGGTTGTTATTGACGTGAAACAATTAGAAGATCAAAGATGGCAAGTTGTTTATAGACCAGTTAACGATCATACTAAAGGAGGATTTCAAGAAAGTGAAGAATCTCCGGATCAGGTCATTATTGTTGACTCTATAGTTGTTGCTTCGGGACATTACGACTTACCTTATATTCCAGATCGTCCAGGTTTAAACGAATGGTCTATTAAATATCCCAAATCAGTCAGTCATTCAAAATTATATAGACATCCAATTAGACAATTTGGTGACGTTAAAGGTGAAATTTTGATTGTTGGAGCTTCTGCATCAGGTGTTGACTTATCGTTACAATTGGCAACTACTTTGAACAAAACAATTTATAAAAGTGCTAGATCAGAGACCTTGGCTAGATATGGAGATTCGGAATTAGTTAAAGAAGTTCCTGATATTGAATCATTTGATGCACAAAATAAACTTGTCAATTTTGTTGATGGAACTCAGTTGAAAAATGTTGATAAAGTTGTATTTGCGACTGGGTTTTTGAGACATTTTCCATATTTGAAAAATATCAATGAATCTGATAAACCATTGATCACCAATGGAGCGAGATTCCATGGCTTATATAGACAATCGATTGCTATTTATCATCCTGGTCTAGCATTCGTTATGATTCCAAGATTCGTCTTACCTTTTAAAACGGCAGAGGTTCAAAGTGCTTGGATTGCAAGAGTTTTCTCGGGTAGAATCAAATTACCACCAGTGGAAGAACTATTAAAAGAAGAACAAAGTGTTCTAGAAAGACAAGGTGAAGGACCAAAGTTTCACGATGTTTTCTATCCTGACGATATCCCATTTACTTTAGATTTGATCAAAGAATTAGTTGATTCGCCGGAACCAGAAAGAGGGTTATGGCCAATTGGTTGGACACAAGAACAATTGGAGATTAGATCTACGAAGTTTGAATTGAAAAAACATTATTTGAATCATAAGTTGAGTACAGGGAAAGCTGCTGAACATGTTAGTGAACTGGCTTATTTAGGTTTTGACATTCAACCTCTTGAAGAAGGAGTTGTTGATTTTAACTTACTCCAGAAATCTGCTGAAATTTTAGAAAAGTCAAATAAGTTGAAAGAACAAAAGCTGAAGGATACGAGACCTTTTGCTTCTGATATTGGTGTTACAACTACTACCAATGTTGTTGATGATACTGGTAAAGTTGCAGCCTAAAAATTGATTTTTCGTTTTATATTCACAATTACTATTTAGCTATTTTTTCGCATATCATGATAAATAAGCATTGTAATGACTGCAAATTCAAAAATACCACATGGTCTTACAAACATTTGTTTTAACACCAAAATGTAGAAAGGAGTAAAATTTCATCATCAAGAGCTTTAGAATGCATATACTACGTTATTAGTTTCACCTAGATGAAGCTTACAAAAGCTTTCCAAATCTGAGAATTCAAGACCATTTCCATTTCAGCTCTTGTTGCTTATGTAATGATCAGTCGGAAATGACTAAAAATTTAAATTTATTTCAGATCTATTTCAAATCTATCTAATTTTTATAAATTTTTACAACTTAATTACGATCAACTGTTTTTCCATTTAGCAGAACATTTGCGAATACCTGCGCACATCGAGAAAATGGGTAAAATAAATCAGCCATCTTCACAAATCAAGCTAACTAATGTCTCATTAGTCCGCATGAAAAAAGGTAAAAAGCGGTTTGAAATCGCCTGCTATCAAAACAAAGTTCAAGATTACCGATCTGGCATAGAAAAAGACCTTGATGAGGTTCTGCAAATCCCACAAGTATTTATGAATGTGTCTAAAGGACAGGTGGCTTCGACAGATGATTTACAAAAATCATTTAACACCACTGATATTGATACGATAGTTTTGGAAATATTGAAAAAGGGCGAGATTCAACTGAGTGAAAAAGAGAGAAATTTACAAATAGAGAAGTTTCATAATGAGATTTTGACTATAGTTTCAACAAAATGTATAAATCCTAAAACAAAAAAAAGATATCCTCCTACAATGATTGACAAGGCGTTGAAAGAGTTGAAGTTCAATATGACTAGTAATTCAAAAGTTGCTAAAAGTAAAGCATTAGAGGCAATCAAGGTGTTAGTGGAAAAACAGATTATTCCCATTGCTAGGGCTAAGATGAAGCTTAAAGCAGTTTTGAATGTGAAAGAGTTCAAGAAAGCTGAAGCGGATTTGAAAGACAGGTTGATTACAACTTTAGAAAGGGAAGAAAAGGTTGAAGACGAAGTTGAATTGGTTTTTTTAATTGAGCCTGAGTATTATAAAGAAGTTGTCGAGTTGATTAAATTTAATAAAGGTTCATTGGAGGTGTTAGATATGGCCGTCATAGATGAAGGAGACAAGAATTTCTAGAGAATAATCAAAGTTACCAACTGAAACGAACCACAATTCGCAGGCTTAGTATTGAGTTTTGATGACCTCTGAGAAGATATCAAATAATACGATTTACTGGTCAATATAACATAAGAAAGAGAATGGTACTTGTATGCTAATAATATACTGTTCTTTGAGTTTGACTCAAATGAACATAATTTGGCCGCTAATAATAAATAACTAAATAAAATATCTATCTATTCATACATATTTCATGTTCCAAGAAAATTCAATAAAGTCTCACCTTGAGTCTGTATAACATCATCGGCCCAAAGCACATCCAAGTGGCTATAATGATCTACTTTCAAGTACTGGAATTTACCCTTCATGAAAGGTTCGTTATTAGATAAATGGTGAATCAATAGATCGCCATCGACCAATTGATCTTTCCCTCCGATAATTAACAGCAGTTCTGGTGTATTTTCATTGAACCACATTCGATCCTTATTCAGAATAGACTTACCAGTTTGGAAACCTTGTCCCGCATCATTAGACAGCCACCATTTCATCAATTTAGCAGAAATATAAACAGGAGAAAATATGAAATGAATTTTCCGTAATTGACGATCCCACAAATAATCATTCCAATCGAACAGGAAACTGAACATTGAGTAACTGAAAAATCCAAACATAGGTGTATTAACTATCAACTTTCTTAGTGACATCATTATTGGCATGAATGAAGCTAGTCCAAAAAACATGTTATAAATCGAATTCGGTAATAACTTTATAAATTTAATAAAAGTTTTAGAATTTAATAAAGGCCCTCCAAATAAAGCGGGTGCCAAAAGAACACACTTATTGATCTTGTGTTCATATTGTAAATCGAACTCAGAAGATAATAACATTGCAATTTGTGCAGTACCTTGAGAATGACCAATCAAAGATACTTTGGAAAAAGAAGTATGTTTCAAAATCTCATCAATCATACAAGTTAAATCAAAACTTGTCATTTCTGATAAATCCCAATCCCACATTCTTGGATCAGCGTCATCAAAGCTCAAATGCTGTGGAGTGAACCCACATCTATTATTGCCTAACCAAACATCATAACCATTCATCATTAATAAATACGATAAACTTTTATAACCGCTTGTTACAAATGAACCAGAAGACTGTAATAAACCATGCAATAATAAGATCGGTGGTTTTGCGTCGTTTTGAAATATATTAGGGTCTATTATTCTTTGTAACGATATTATGAATCCATCATTTGTTAATATTCTATATTCTTGTAATTGCAAGCCCATCAATTCTACATAATATCGTAGATCTGTTTTCTTTTTGACATTGGTGGTAGAGTAAGCCATTTTAGAAGATTTATGGTACTTGTTTTCTCTTTTAATATAGATATCATAAATATAAGAAATAATCGCCAAAAGCATCAGAATAGATAAGAAGATAAAACAACATACATTGGAAATGATTGATCGAAATAAGTTACAGATTTTAGAATTGGGGGATTGTAAGTTTGATTCGGGTTGACTTTTGTTAGGAAGTAAACTATCCGTCATTTCTCCCATTGAAAAGGTTGAAAGATCAAGTTCTGTGATGCGAGTTTTATTATTTTATTATTTTATTAATATCATGAATGGTTTATTAATTTGTATTGAGTTGTATATCTGATCTGATTGATAAAAGAATAATGAAATATAGCAAGCTAAGTATAGAGAAAGTTCTAATTTGATGTAAGAATAGATCTGATAAAGGTAAATAAATTGATGGTGTACAGCTGTGCTATTCTGATTTTAGAGGTTTTGTTTTTTTGTGGATTAGAAATAAATGATGGTGGTCACTAAGTACTACTACTAAGCTAGCTAAAGTTGTTAATCAGCTGACACACATAGAGGCAACTATCAGAGTACAGATAGATAGTATAATGTCATCAAAACCAAACTTTATAGACAGTCACAGACAACTCACAAGAGCCTATGACGATTCAGAGATCTCATGTTCCATAGTTGAATTTTCAAATAAATTGATCATCAACTTATCTAAAGACGGCGAAATAGACACCTCATATGACTTACAACTTCCTCCGTTAGATGAGAGTAAGAAGCCCATAATGTATAATGATGCCCTTGATGACGATGACTTGGACGATCTAGATGGCGAGTTGCACCAACGGGAAGAGGTTGATACGATCACAAGTAGTCTAATACCTACTGTTTTGGTTGGAGATCAGTCCAATTTGAAGAACAAGGTGATGGCTGCACAGATAGGTAAGTTAATCAATCAGATGGAAAGCAAGAATATAATACTTAATACAAGTGGGAAAATCTTTGGAGGCTTGGATGATAAAGATGAAGTTAATGATGATGATTTTGGCAAGCTTGCGTTTGTTATGGATTTAGTGAAGACGTGTTACGTCAGTGACTCTCGGTGATATTGCATATTACTCACATGTTATCATTTTATAACTGTTCTCCTTTTATAACTATCGAATTAGACCCACTAATACCAGACAATTAATAATGATAATCACAGTAATAAAAGTAAAAAAAAAAATGTAGAATAGAGCCGCATTCATTCGCTAATCCAAATCCGTACCAAATCCATAAAACACAAAACGAAACTGATATGAAATTATGAATAATCTACTTACTTGAAAATATCGATCAATACTACTTATCTGTTCTTTCTTTGCTTATAGCTTGCTCATTCACTATCCAATGTCTCAATCTTCTTACCAATTGCAGTTTGACAGTCTTGTCAAAAAGGTCCCTATTGTGGACACTCACAACGATTTCCCATATTCATTGAGATTCCAACTTCACAATGAAATCAACTCAGACGACTTTCACTTTGATGAATTGCTCACCAGTCATACCGATTTAGTGCGTATGAAACAGGGAAAAATCGGTATTCAATTCTTCAGTTGTTTTATTGAATGTAAGGATGATGACTACCTATATGATGACTTCAACCGACCAACAACAGTGGTCAGAGACACGTTGGAGCAAATTGATGTCGTTAAAAGATTAGTAGCCAAACATTCAAAGCATTTCAAGTTTGTTAGCACTTCCACAGAAGCACTAGAGAATTTTCATTCGTCTGATGGAAACAAGATTTCAATTACGTTAGGAGTTGAAGGACTACATCAATGTGATTTATCATTAGCTGTTGTTAGATTATATTTTGATCTAGGTGTCAGATATATTACTTTGACTCATAATTGTGATAATCCCTTTGCAACGGCAGCTTCTTCTACAGCTGCCGGAAAACCAGATCTGGGCTTATCTGAATTTGGTGTTGACTGTATCAAAGAGATGAACCGATTAGGAATGATTGTCGATTTGAGTCATGTTTCATATAAGACAATGTTGGATACTTTGAAAGTATCAAAGGCTCCGGTTATATTTTCTCACAGTTCAGTTTATAATTTGAAAAATCATGAAAGAAATGTTAGAGATGACGTCTTACTCAAAGTGAAGCAAAATGGTGGTGTTGTTTGTATAAACTTTTTCCCATTGTTCTTATCAGATAATGTTGAATCATGTTCTATAGATAATGCAGTTGAACATATCTTATACGTTGTCGATTTAATAGGTTGGGATCACGTTGGATTGGGTTCAGACTTTGATGGGATTCCTGAAGGTCCCAAAGGACTAGAGGATGTCTCCAAATATCCGGATTTAGTATTAAAAGTTTGGGAGAAATCAAAAACTACCGAAGAAAACATTTCAAAATTGATGGGTTTGAATGTATTAAGAGTTTGGAAAGACTGTGAATTTGTTTCTGATCAACTTTCTAATATGTTACCTGTTGAATCTAATTGGAAAGATAGAAAATGGGAATTCTTTGAATACTGTAAAGCATTCCCTGAAATTTATCCTGGTGCTTTTGATGCGAAAAACAATATTTTCAAAGATACTCAAAAGCTCGATAATAATAAGTGAGAAAAACAATGTATTTCATTCAATCAATAAAAATAGTCTTAAGTAACACATTTAAATACCAAAAAATACTTATTTTTCCAATAGAAAATTCATTTGCTCCTAATAGTAATAAATTTACCGATAAAGATATCTCATCTTTATTCATCCTCATGTACCTCAAGTTACCTCTCTCGACTCTAACTATCTTCAAATTTTCTGATAACGAGTAATCAGTGTAACTACTTTAGACGCTACAGCTCTAGGTAAGAGCAAATACGCATGTGTTTATTGATTTGATTTCGTGTTCATAGATCTGGTCTTGATTTCAAATTCAATTTATATTCGAAAGTATTTCTCCAAATGGCATGATACATGGTGACCAACTTAGGCTGAGTCTGATCCTGCCATTTTGCCACACAACTCTGACGCTTTGTATCTCGCTGACTCCGATAACCAGGAAGATTAACCCAAAACCGAATCACTAGCATCACAACCAACTGATGCTATACTGCCCCAGTCCCGGTGAGCTCTGATAATTTGAATGAAGATAAATGCCACATTTCACCACCTCTTCAGGGTTTTCAAGGTAGTAAATTAGGTTTTCCTTAGTTAACCAATAAAATAGAACCATGTTATAGGGGTTTCAGAGTATTTGGTTGCATTTACTGCCTTTTAACATGGTTGAAAATACTTTTTATTTCATTTTCAAAAAAAAAAAACGATGTGGAGTTCTTTTATTTTACAATATTGAAACTATATATGGTTACTGTTGTTAGTTGTTTTCACTTACAATCTGAAAAGTTACGTAGCTTTAAGTCAAAATCGCCAAGAAAAAAGGTAAAAGCCCTTGAATTATCTTAAGAACAAAATCCTATGATGTATTTTATGTTGTGATTGCTTAGAATGGTATGGTGTCCCAATAGCCATTTTTGTTGTGATAGAGCTGGATATATTTTTGGATTATTCGATTGGTAACAATTGGTTGATCAGTATTCTCTGGAAGATTGTGGCATAAGCCAATCCATTTTCCTTTGAGATATATGAAGAAGCCTAAGAAGTAGTTGTTGAGAAATATTTCCTCGATAGAGTCGAAACTATTGCAGATCAGGCTTTCCATTCTAAGTTCCTGTGGGTCTTTTTTTGTGGTTAGTGTCCGTATATCCTTGATATTTTCACAATCAAAGAGAAAGTTTTGAGCACGAGAACTTCCGTTGATGAACGTTTCCCGAATAAAGTGCAGGAATCGTATATATGGCGGTGCAGACCTCCGATCTGTAGTTGGTAAAACCATTCTGTGAAAAATGGGTAGATATTTCTATGTTTGGAAAGCCAGCGGAAATATGTTTTCCATTG
>JAKTQZ010000094.1:0-26617 GCA_030579435.1 Ogataea nitratoaversa
GGGGGGGGGGGGGGGGGGGGGGGGAAAGGGAATTAAGTTGGATGATTTTAGCAGTGGCACCTCTAATTTCCAAAAAATTAATTATTTGAACTTTAAACTCTAAAAGCCGCTATATTTAGATATAACTCGTTGTGCAGTGTATAGTATATACGTTGCTTTAGCCGCATGCATTACTCTCATGGCAATGGGTTGATGGGACAGAAAGTTTATATGCATATAAATTCAATTTAAATCTTTTTGTTTTTTTGTAAATAATTATTATGTTGTTGAAATTTGAATTGGATTGAATTGAATTGAATTGAACAGGCAAGCAAGCAAGCAGCCAAGTACAACCAAGTACAACCAACAACTTTTAATGATTAATTAAGATTTGGTTGTGAAAACAATAAACTAAATTGATTCATTGATATACCCTTATCGGGAACCAAAAATGATCAATTGAAGGGCTTTTTGAATCAACCGTAAATGTAAACCCACCCGGTGACTCTGGTTACTGATTAAAGACATGATGTAAGTATGATATATAATATATGTAGATGGATAGATTTGTGAGTTTGTGTTTTATTCTAATGCTCCCCCCTCAATTGAAAGTGGTAATATGTGTTACGCTTTGTGGATTATGGTTTACGAAGTTCATGACTGGAGGAGGAAGAGCTTACTAAATATAGAAGCAATTAGTATCATCATTTTACCAAAAACACTTTCATCACCAGAGAAACACTATTGTATACTTTTCGATTAGGTCAATGTTTCAGTTTACCTAAATTGTTACCATTGGTTCACCAATCTAAGTAACTTTATCTATTTAACGTACTATGATAGATTGTCCGTCATAACATAACGATTCATCCATCAACTTTGATCAACTTAAGCATTCACACTGCCATCATCATGAGTACAAAAGATGATGGAGCATACTTACTAAATATTGTGCGCTTAGTGGTTACAGAGAAAAAAAAAATTGAATCTCAATGCATATGTGTGTGAGTAGTAGGTACAGGATCGATACTTACTACCTATACGTACAATTTCTTATAGTTTCAGGGGTCTACAGTGTATACAACGTACGCTCTACAATGTAAATTGTATATAATTGTATATATATATATATATATAATATATAATCAAGGATTAGAAACTGATTTATAATATATATATTACATTATATATATATTGAACTATGGATCAAACAGCAAGTTATGATAGAGCTAGTCTAGTATACATTATATATATGGATGGTCAGTCTGGAACGTCGGTAATAAATGTACTAGCGCGGCGCGTACGTAGATCGTCGCGATCTTAGCCCAGCGTTAATATCAATATTCAAGTAATATAATAGATCATGAAAACTTAAATCACTCTAGATACAAAGGTGACTTTTGCCTCACAACCACAAGACTCAAACAACAAACAACCCTTAGCAAACAACACTAAGTAACAATAATGATGATTTCTTCTTCTATTTTACCGATTTTTGCATCTCAAATGAAAATACATCATATATGAGAAAATATTTATCATCCATTCAACTCGCACCAAACTTTGATAAAGAGCCTACAGCTTGGCAGTATATGTTTGTATTTTTGTATATTCAGTTTGAGTTAACCAAAAGTAGAACACTAGACAAAGCTAATTGATTGGTCCTGACCTATAGTATTTGAGCTTTGATTTGAATTTGAAAATATTAATATCAAGTACATGAACGGTGTACGTATCTAGGTACGTACATACTTATATAGGTAAGTAAGTAAGTACCGCACGGCGCAGCCCAGTAGTAGTTTAGTTGTTCGCGCGTGCGCCGTACACAGGCCCTCAATATCGATCGAGTTTGTAGCTTTTAGACGGTAGAACCCGACACATACTTACCGTACGTACGTGGCAGACTATAATGTTAGTTAGTTAATTAGGTACAGCCAGAGCCAGAGCCAGAGCCAGAGCCTAGTAAGTCGTGAGAGCTAAGATTAACTAGGAGGGGTCCTAGGATATACCGGCAAGGCTAGGCCCAGCCTGCCTGTCTAGGCTCTTTAAAGTTACCATGGGGGCACTGGTCCACTGGGTTGAATAATTAATTAATGAATTTCCAATAATAGATCGGGGGACAAAAATTATATATAGCAGCTAGCTCTAGCTAGGCCCATACGTAGTACGTACGCACACACACACACTGTGCAGTCACTATGTAATTATTTTGACGTTAACGACGATTCGTAAACTGGCAGCATTACAATTGCATTGTATGATCAATATCATAAGTAATATATTATTAATGATGAATATTAAATAATAATAAAATTGATCAGGGATTCATTCAATTTTGGAATTGATTTGAGATTAAACTTAATTTTTAAACTTTGTTTATATTATACACCTTAATTATGCAATGCATTCAACTTACCCGTTTATGTAATCATTTGTTTTTTATTTTTTTATATATACAATACAAATTCATATACAAAAAAAACTGATTGGATCGGATCTTGTTCTGCATATTACATATACATACATACCATGCATACATACTACAGAAGTTTTCAAAAACTTTACAATATTTAAGCCGCACATAATATTAATAAATTTATCTCGAGTCTAGAATCCCAATGTTCTCAATTTCCCATTTTTGCAGTTCATAAGTTTGTTTGTATAATAAACCACCTCTAAAACTAAGTCTGTGATTAATTGACATGTTATGCTACGTATTGAAGCTTTTAGCTATTATTATATAATAAATAATAAATATATATATATATATATACATGTAATATAAATTGAAATTCCTTATATACTCGATCAATTCAAACACCATTTGATTATTGACTTACCATACATTGCTTCTTCTTCGGCAATTACTAGTACAACTTTTTTGTAAAAGAGTAAAAAGGATGATCATCATTATATTGAAAGCCTCTTTTAAACAACAACAATCCCCCTTCCCGCAATTGTTTGAAACTTTCACATGTAAACAATACAGAGTTTCAAATCTAAATAGCTAAGTACTCTCTAGACTTTATATAAAAATCAAGCTTCGACGTTCGTTCGGCCATTTCTGTGATCGTCGCCTCAGCTTAATTATATATAATTAAATAGACAGAGATCTAGCCCCCTAGCCCTCAAGTGATGACATAATTATGTATGTGATCTATTAAATCCAATTTGGGAAGTCCGCTCCCTCCATACGTACACGTAAATGCGCGCTTTGCGGCGCTTTATACTCTCTTAGCTGTTAGTTCCTGGATCCCCATATATAATATATTAGTATACAATAATGCCATTTGAATAGATGGATGAAGATCGTTTCATTATAAGTCGAATGATGTGTCATTTTTTTTATTTTTTTTCTTGAAATTAATGACAGTTAGTTGAAATAATCATAATTCTCGAATTTCAGTTAAATTTTTACCGAACTGAAATGAACTGAACTGAACTGAAACAACCAAATGTGTGTTTAATTTCATTCGGTGATTGATTATCTATTTTATTACCAGTTTCATGGAGATCCTAGAATAACACCATGGCTTGTATGTTGTACATCCACCTACAGCGAATTTCAAAAATCAACTTATTTTGTTGGTTTGAATTTTGAATTTTGAATTTTCTTTTGTCTAAGCTTTCCAAGAAATGGTGTCATTTTTGTCATTACATTTATCAATCAAGTCATTTTATGCAAAATGAAAATATATCATTATGTAATATACTAATATATAATTATGGTGAAAATTATTAGTAACCTCTATCAACATTTCTTCTTTTAAACCAACTGACAAAATCTCTAATACTAGATCTCACCCTTCTGAAATCCTTAGAGTTAATAGCAACTTCAATTGTACTTAACAATTTTAATCTTTCTTTATCATCAACTGTTCCATGAGGCAATGACATCAAAAACTTATCTAGCCACGTCAATGAAACTTTCGAACCACCTTCTAAAGTACTCAATTTGATTAATTTAACAATCAATTCATTTGTATCAGGCGTACAATCTTGAGGAAAAGAATAAATTAATCCATATAATAATCTACCTAATAAATCTTGTCCAGTATTCACTGTAAAATTCAAAATTTTGAATTTCAAATTTGGTGGAATATCATCCATGAATGAAATAGGAGGAGTTTCAAAACCCCATGAATAAAAATCAATCAAAAATTGTAAAATTGATGAAATGGCACCGTATTCATGGTACACATCTAATGACTTCAATGCAGTTTCATAAATTGGTTGAATCAATTCATCTGCTTCAATCACTCTAACCGGAGAAAACATCAATATGTCATTCATCATACGGAAAAAATCTTCAACCAAATCTGTATATTCTGGTACTTGTTCATTTGATAACTCACTAAATAACCTTATGAAATTTTTAATTTGTTGCACCGAAAAGGCCCAAACTGCATCTTTGATAGCTTGTGGTGATTCTTCATTCGATGCATACTCTTTGATGAAAGTACCTGAAACCCACAAATAACAACCATGTCTATAATTTTGGAACCCTGAAACTAACATCTCTGCGGTGGTTTGTAACACTGGTAATAGAAATTCTTTAAAAGTTTGCATTGATTTACGAACTAATTTGGTACATCTTTCAGAAACTTTATGCGATCTTCCATGTTTGGAAATAAGTTTCATAACTAATGGCCAAACTATTTCCATTAATATTTTAGCAACTGGATTTTCCTTTTGTGATAATGATTTTGGTTTCAAAGCATCAACATAAATTGTAATAATTTCAACATGATCTGCAATTTTTATATTCACATTGTCTAATTCGGTTGCATCGGTTGGATTCAATTCACTCAATTGTGCCAATTTTTCCAATGTTGGTTTCCAAAACATTAATGTAATATTGTATAATTTATCAAAATCTCTTTCTTCTTTCAATATATGGGCAATACCTTCAGTGATATCATATAATGAGTCTATGTCTAAAGATTCTTGAACATTGTTATAAAAATTGAATAATTGTTCTAAATAATTACTCAATAAAGTTGAACAATCCATACAAAAATATTTTAGTGCATGTGATGCAGCAACTATGATATCCAAGTTTGGTTGTTGTTTATCTTGACTGAATCCACTGGTAATATAATTCAATTGTTCTTCTAAATGTTCCGGATGTTTAGCAGTCCATTCAGTATATCTACCAAGAACTAAAGTTGCAGCATATCGAATCTTTGCGTTCTCAGGTAACTGAACCAAATATCTCATAATTTGTGGCAATATCACATCCTCATTAGTACCAACTTCCTTAGCCATAGCCCTCATACTGAATAATGGAGCTTCAATTTCTTGCCATGCAACAGATTGGCCTTGTAATTGTGCGTTCATGAAATTTTGTAATTTTTGAAAAGGAATATTTAATGCTGCCGGAGCACCAATAACAGCACAACAATCTTTCAAAACATCACCCATCTCATATCTGAAATCTTTGAATTTGTCTTCAGCTTCTTTATCATTTTCAAACAAGATACGTAAATCTGTAGAGGTTGAAGTTAAAGGATAACGTAAATGATTTCCAATAATTTCAACCAATTCTGCATATATTGGAGTGAAAACTAATCTTGCCTCTTGTCTTGCATCTGAAATCAATAATGTTTTCAAATCATACCAAAACTTGAATGTATATCTAACTATATCTAAATCTTCTTCGTATGCCGTTAATTGTAACAGAATCTCCACCAATGGTTTAAAATCATATGGTGCTTTAGATATTAAAACATGCCATGCTTCACCTGCTGATGCAAATAATTCTGCAAATCTTTCAATTTTTTCCGGATCGTCTCGGCTTTCTGTTACTATCTGTTTCAAATTGATTAATTGATCATATAAAGCTTTAATTACATCCATATTTTCATATTCTGAAGTCTCGGCAACAATAGTTGCCAAACAATCAACTGCTGTTTCAAATGTGTCATCTTTTAAGATTCCTTCAAAAATCAGCGAACATAGTGAGTTGTTTGTTAATATTTGTTCAAATGGAATATCAATGATCCATGATTTAATAGTTCCAAGTATCAAAGAATTTGTTTCTGATGGATTGGTGGCCCTTTCATCAGCAAGTGATGTCAATATGTATAAGATTTGTTCGACATTGTCATGCAATAACTCTTTAGCTCTCACTTCAAACTCTTCGTCAGTTAACGGCGTCTTTTTCACGTCTAATAATTCTTCAGGTAAGATTTTTAAAAATTCTAATAATGTATTGATAGAAGTTGGTGAAAGTATCGTTGCAATTTCAGTAACAGCATTCTTCCATTCCAAAAACTGCAATGCAAAGTTGGACAATGATATACATAGTTGAGTCGTTATAAGTTTTTGCTTGTCATTATATGCAACCAACAATTGAATCAATGAATCTTTTAATGACACCAATGAATCTTTAGGTAACTGATTGAAATCATACTGGACTTTGGATCTCAACGTCTGAGCAGTAAAGATCTTCAATTGTAAGGAGGAGCTATCATCACCTAACACCGGGAATATTATTTGCCACGCCTCTTCGGATCGTTGAAAAGTCATCAAGTATTCATTAGCTTGATCCTTTATTTGAGAACTACTCGTTCCGTATAAAGTTTCCAATGCCCCATTTAACTGTTGAATTATCTCTGCTGACATGATTGAACTGACCTATAATTTGCAGCAAGAAAAAACTAGAAAGGCACTATTGGCAATTATCGTATACTCATGTACCTGTTCTATAAATTGTTTGCTAGACAACTAGCAAGCCACTTTTTAAAGCCTTGGTCTCATCACCTCTCAAATCCTTGTCAACAGCCTTAAAAAAAATAGCCAATTTGGTGAGAAAACACCAAAAAAAAAAATCCTGGGAAATTCAAGGGGGTGGTTATGAAGCGCTTTCCCTCATGAGCCTTACAAACGAAAATTGTTTTACTCTGTGCAAATTCGGATGGGCTTGAGTTGAGTTGAGAGATTGATCTCATGAGACTAGGACGTGGGATGGATTGTCATTCTGTTCATGTTGGTAGCTTTACTTGTAAGTCAATCAAAGAGTGAGAGGTAATCTGTTCAAATTGCACTACGATTATACATAGTTATCAGTTTCAATTACGTGAACGGGCGTCATCAAAATCCACAACAACCATAGGAGAGGTGAGAATTAACATATAAATAGGACAAATATTCATACACAAGCAATACTGAAAGATGTCGGGAAGAAAGCAGCAGAAGGTGATGGTTCCACCAATAAACCAAATTTTCAAATACTTACAACAGCAAACCAAAGTTACAATATGGCTTTATGAACAATTGAACTTCAGAGTTACCGGAATTATAAATGGATTTGATGAGTTTATGAACGTTGTGATAGATGATGCGATTGAAATAGATACTAAAGATCCTACAAATCAGAGGCAATTAGGTAGAATAATGTTGAAAGGTGACAATATAACGTTGATATCAAGTTTAGATTAGACTAGGTTCTAGAAATCAAAGAAAATAATGTAAAGATCATTTTAGTGATGGCTCGCTTTTATGTGATTTTTACGTCACTATGTATTTATAGGTTTAATAGATGAAGCGCATTTGTAATAGTAATACATTTCTTTTTTATCATAATTTTGATATCGCTAGAAAAAAATTTTAGGTCATAAGAATAAATATATAAGAAATAAAAAAAGAGGTGGAGGGAAGGTAGTGTTGTTCAAAAACAGGTCATGTAAATCAAATCGTAAAAAATATAAAACAAAAAGTATAAAGTTCGTTATAATAAGCATTATTCATGGATGTTAATTTTATTCAGAACTTCAGGGTAAACAGAAAATATTTGTTCAAACTGTTGAGGAGAGTTGAATTGGAAAACTTCTGGGTCTTTAGCCAAAGCAACAAAAAAAGTTGTGGATCCACTCTTAATGGTATTAACAATAATATTCGAAACCAAGAAACCGACAAATAAAGCAGCAACGATTGACCCAATAACATAATTGTTCTCGAATGTGAATGTACCATCTGCATTTTGTGCCCAAACCGGTTTCGTTAGATCTAAATAGATGAAAGCGGTTGCTGCACTTGCAATCCCAACAAATAAGGAATAGGTACCCAAAGCAGTATTGATAAGACAATCATTGATTAGAGCCGTTAAACCCTTGACTTGGATAATTTGGAAAGTTTCTCTAGCAGATTTCAAGTATGACTTTCCGTATAACGCCAAATAAGAATAAGCATATTCATTGAACCATTTCAAGATATCTTCAAAAATAGAAAAGATGAATTCAATCGCACAGAAAATAACATAACCTGCAACGCTATCATCATTTAATGCAACATGTTTCGCAAAATTAGCAGAAAAAGTTATGAATTCAACTAACGAAACAAGTAAAGCGCCAAAACATATCGAACCAAATGAATAAGTCACTGCTCTAATAAAAGCACCTTGAGTGACATTTTTTGGTTTGGGACCATTTTGACCAGATAAATAATACCACGTACCAAAGACACCAGAGACCGTTACATGAGCAACAACTCTCATAACTTCGGAAACATACATAGATGCAAAAACAAGGAAAATGGAAACGCCAATGAAAACATTTTTGTTCTTATACTCATAATCATTTGTTTCGTCGGGACCCCATTGCAGAACAGTACCAACTAATGTCACTAGCACCGTAATTCCAAAAATGCTAGCCACAACACTACTAACTAACGACACAATCAAAGTGCTTGGGTATTTCTTCATGACATCGATGATAATTGTCAAGATAGTTTTTGTGAATGGTATTCTCTTTCTAACAGAAAAATAAAATACAACGTTGATGACCGTGAACAACGCAAAAACACCTCCTGCAATATAGTTTCCAGTGCTGAAACCTGCAACTGTGCAAAATAATGTAGTTACAAAGTTCAGAAGCAATCCGGCAATTATAAACGCAGATGGCGATGCTCTGGCAAGAAGTAAACCACCAAAGGAAGCAGCTGAAGCAACAACCACAACAAGCAATATCAAACCAATCACATTTGAATTTAGATTGAAAGCTATTGCACTATTGTCATTTTTAAGTTCAAAACTCAATGATAAATAACCTAGAGCGATAAATCCAATAATTACTCCAATAAAAATGAAAATGAATGGAACATCATTCAATTTTTGTTGATCAATTTCAAAACTCTTTTCAAATGTCTCTGCATTCTTCGGTTTCTTGGTATCAGAACCGTATAAAAATGGAGTTCTAGGGGTATCTCCCAATGATTCCAAATCATAGTTGTCAAATGGTGCTTGATTATAACTGGGTGGGTTTCCCGGACTTTGGGTGGTATCGTAATGCGGAGGATTGGGGTAGTTGTCTGAGTAAGGGGGACTTTCGTTTTGACTCATAATGTGATATATGTAGTTATTTCTTGATGTCACAAAGTACTCGAAATAGTGACACTGTTGAGAAGAACAGATATAGGAAAAGAAGAAGAGAAGACGAGAAGACGAGAAGACGAGAACAATCAAGAAAGATAAATAAATGGCACTGATATCAGTCATGTCATCTCCGTTGTTATATATTTAATTAATTAATGATTGATGGCAAACAAGTAAAAAGAATTACGTCATTTATTACAAGTCTGGTCCGTGCATTATTTTCCTTTATTTATTTTTTTGTAGCGCCCACGTTTGATAATTTCAAACTTCAACAGGTCCTTCTTTTGTGACTCGTCAGTTGTAGCTCGGGTGTGGTGAGTGTTGTACACAATCCTTACCGAAGTCTTTCTAGCACTTGCGTGTTCTAAGAGGACTCTTTTAAAACCAGCCATTTTCAAAGATTATCCTTTCTGAGCAGTTTTTCATATGTCATGTTTTCAGAGAATAATTTAACTACTCAGTATGACCACTTTCAACTAAAACATATATGTTTACCCCTTAATTATAAATCTAGATAAAAAATCTTTCATTTAACGATGGCAGTTCTTGTACCAATGTATCATACTACCTCATAAACCAAATCAAACCAAAGGATAATGGTTCTCAAAAAAATACCAGTCTCATCCAGAATAGTGCTACCTGTTCTTTTATTACTTTTACAAATATCAGCAACTTTAACAACCACTAATGAAATAACAAGAGTTTCTATAAGAGAAGCGCTCGAACAACTACAGCAATCCAACAATCAAATTCTAGTAACGAACCAAAACCCATCCTGTATCTTGAATGTTTTATCATTTGTTTTGCCCCAATGGCAAGAGTCTCTTGGAAGTGAAGAATCGGGATTTTCAGAAATCGAGAGATCCAAGACAGCTATTCAATTGACAAGTTGCATTTTCCAAAATCAACAAACACCATCAGAGTTTCCGGAAGTATGTTATCTTTATTCAATTAACTGGTCAAATGGTGGCCCAAATGAAGCAAATATAAAAGAGTGTGTCGAACAACTTGCTACTGAACCAGTTTGGTGGACTACCTATTTTGGATATTTGAACTTGATAGACCAATTGTGTCAGTACTACAGCGTGGAATTTGAAAAAGATGATTTAGTTGAATCATATCGAGAAGTATGGAGTAAGCTTAAAGATATGTTACATGTTATCGATCAGTTGGACGATATTTTTTTTTCAAATGATTCTAAAGGCCAGTCTAGGTTCATTTTCAATATCAAGAAGAAAATGGAATCTGACGTAGAAACATTCAAAAATGAACTTAAGGTATGGATGGAAACAGCTTATACTGAGTACGACTTGGTTTTGAAAGATATATTTCGAAAAGTAGATATTGTTGATACGGCAATCCAGAAATTACAGAATAACGTGGAAACAGACATGGATTCTTTCGCTCAAAATTTGGTGGAAAAAAATGAGTTATTGCTGAATCAATTAGTCAAGCAATGGTGGGACGCTCTTGAGCATAGCAATGGGTTAACTATAACAAAAAGTAAAAAATTTGCAGCTGAATTCACAGAAATTCATGAGCAAGCAAATTACAAAATAGAAAAGAGAAGCGAACAACTTGTCGATAAACTAGGCGCCAATATGAATCTTTTGGAACATCAGTTGGATTCGGTAAGTTATCAATTAACAGAAAATTATGCCAAATTTCAGAAATTGAACAACTTGCTAAGTCAGCTTCCCTTTAACTTTTTAACGGCTACAAAGTTTGCAATTGTGACACTTGCTGTGTTAGGGGTTATTGGGATGTTGATAGTCGGGCTCTTGTTTAGTTTTGAGACGTTAGTATGGGTGGTATCCTTTTTTATGGGTGTCTACCTGGGAAAGTGTAGCATCCACAACTTTTCAAAAGTTTGAGTAGATACAAGTCCATATTAGTAGTAATAGTAACAAAACAATCAAAAAAGTGTACTGAAACTAGTAGCGCCAAACAAGTAGAATGGTTTTTTTGTCAAATGGGGATCCATCCAACTCAAGAGGGTACCCAGAAGGGTAAGGATGTATACTTAGATAAGGTCTCAGGTGATGCCGTAATAACTAATTAACTAAAGAGAGAACTCAATAGAGGGATGGCCTGTTTGTTTATTAATAATACCCCTTGTTTGGTGGACTATGATACGGGTACATATTGTTTGGAGTACTAGAGATCTAATTATGCCATATCCGGGAAAGTATTAACATATAGGGGTTCAATCTTAAAGATATACAATTACACAGTGGCGTTACAAAATGACTACATCAAAAGCAATTATCATGGTAAGTGAATTGTGGGGGAGGTAAGAGTCCCTATGATCTGGCTAAGTTTCCTTTTCCAACTGTATCTTACTAACATTTATACATATGTGCACATCCATGACACAAATGGATTGGTACCGTTATTCATATACAGGTAGGTGGCTCTTCAAGGGGTACCAGATTCAGACCATTGGCGTTAGACGAAGCCAAGATATTATTCCCGATTGCAGGGAAGCCCATATTATCGCATACAATTGATGCTGTCTTGACTGTTGAATTAATAAAAGAAATCATCTTGATTGGTTTTTATGAAGCTTCCATTTTCAGTGAATTCATATCCGCATTCAATGCTAGAATGAAATATTTGAAGAGAAATTGTACTTTGAAGTATTTAAAAGAGTTTAAAGCTTTAGGTACAGCAGGTGGGTTATACCATTTCAGGGAAGAGATATTGAAAGGCAGTCCTGAAAGCTTTTTGGTTATTCATGGAGATATAGTGTGTTCATTCCCATTGAATGAATTGATTGATTTCTACGAACAAAAAAAATTGGCTCATAAGGGAAAGATTGATGCTATTTTATTCGGAGTGAAAGTGACTGATTTTGATTTATTCATTGCATTAAATGGTTCGGACCTTACTTCTTTTGGTACAATTGTCTCCGATGATGATGTTGGAAAAGTGGTTCATTATGTTGAAAAGCCAGAATCTAAAATATCGGACGTGATCAACGGTGGTATTTATATTTTCAATGAGACCTTATTCCGTAGATTATCAAATGCTAAGATTAGTAAAATCACAATTGCTAACGATGAAACACATTTTGATTTTGTTGATGAAGACATTATATCCATGGAAAAGGACATTTTGCATCATTTACCGGATTTTGGAAACACTTATGTTTATCAATATAAAGGTTTTTGGAAAGCTATTAAAACTCCATCGGACGCTCTTTGGGCTAATGAATTATATCTTGACAAAATGTTTCAAGAATCCAAGAAATCATCCAGTGTTAGTCCATCTACGTCATCTCCAGGATCACCTACAACTTTTAGAAAAACAATCCCAAGTCCAGCCATAGATGAAATTGTTTTAGCAAAACCTTCAGTTCATATAATACCACCTGTTTACATTCATCCAACTGCAACGATTAATTATTCAAATGGAACTAAAATCGGTCCTTATGTCGCAGTCGGAGAAAATTGTACAATTGGATCGGGTGCTAGAATATCTAATTCAATTATTTTGGAATCTTCTGAAATTGGCAATAATTCGATCGTAATCAATTCAATTGTCTCTTTGAATTGTAAGATCGGTCAATGGGCACGTATTGAAGGGACTGGGATCAATTTGGTTTCGATAAATGAAATAATTAGGAAGACTGGTGTTGCTAAGGCCAAAAAGGCATTGCTTAACCAAGATAATTTCCAGATTATTGGAATCAAAGACTCTGGAAATATTTCGATATTAGGTTCGGGAACTAAGGTTGAAGACGATAGATATGTTTTGAACAGTTTCATCTTACCTAACAAAACTATCAAGCATGACGTCAAGTATGAGATTATCATGTAAGTAGTTATTGTCCTGTTTACTGTAATTGCTCATTTTTCTCTCTTTCTATTTCTTTCTTTGGTGATTTTTTGTTCTTTTTTTCTTTCATAGCTAGGTAGATAGTAGATAATAGGTACATATCACATATAATTAGATACTTTATTTGGCTTGTTGGTCTAGTCCTTACAAAGTCATTCAACTACCATTTTATCATAATAGCTTTCTACTCCAGTATCCAGTATAGCTAATTGCATAGCATCAATGATCTAGTTATGCAATGTTATTGACAATTTTATTGTGCAACAATAATACATATAGTACATCTCCACACCATCTAAAGTCATCACCGCCTAAAACACGCCCATGAAAATAAAACAAAGAAACGCGTCTTTGACCCTTCCCAACTTGTAAACTTTTAACCACCCGCGCGATCTATAGTAACTAGATATTATTATATAAGTATCATCATGTTGTAGATTATTTCTATATTATTTCTCTTTCTAAGTAATTGGTATCCTAGCTTTCAATCGTAGTCCAATTACCTGAAGGGGCACTTATCTAGGCATATTTACAATGAGTGAACTGAAGACCCCTGCGAAGAAAGCTTTAGCAAAGACTAAATCACCGTCGTCATCTTCGCCCAAATTGAAACAAGCATCTTTGCTATCATTTTTCTCTAAATCTCCAGCATCAACTGCAAAAAGCAAGCCTGAACCAAAGAAGACCATAATTCAAAATGACCAGGCCATTACACCCGTCAGCTCTTCACCCTTGAGAGAAACTGCTTCTAGCGTGTTTGACAAGAAGGAGACAGCAAAAGATGAAGATAAGGAGAATAGTAGACCTGACTCTTCTTATACTGATCCTTCCAGCAATGTCAATGGCTCAGCCAGTTTGAACACTCCCAAGTCAGCATTGAAAAAACCAATCGCTGAAATTGACGTGGATGACAGTGGTAGTGAAGCAGATAACACATTTATCAAGCAACTAAAAACTAAAACAAACATTCCTTCTTCTCCATTATCTTCTGGAAGGGTCGTTAAGAAAGTTAGCTATGCTGAATTATCGGACGACGAAAGTGATGATGGCATTGCTAATGGAAGTATCATAAAAAGAAAAAGAAGAAAAGTTGTCCACGATGATGATGATGATGATGATGACGATGACGAATTTAAGCTTGCTGATGCTAGTGACAGTGATATAGATATGGATGATGGTTTTATTGTTCCTGATGATTTGAACGAAGAAGTTGATTTTAGTGAAGAAGACGATGATGATATTTTGGACCTTGCTGATTTAGGTGAAAAAAAACCTAAAAAGAAAAACGCATCCAAAAAAAATAGCATTGCATCTAGTCCATCAACTACAAGTTCGTTCACAGAATCATCCTCTTCTTCTACATCATCTTTAGCTTCTAAGTTTGATGCTAAATCGACATATAACACAGATGGTGTTAAAAAATCATTCACTAAGAAGCCATCATCTTCAGCCATCACACCTCAAAAGAAATTCACTAAAGAAAATGAGGAACGTTACCACTGGTTGGTTGAACTTAGAGATGCTGACGGACGTTATGAAACAGATCCAGAATATGATCCCCGTACTTTGTATGTTCCCAAGTCGGCATGGGCGCAATTTACAGCTTTTGAAAAACAATATTGGGAAATCAAATCCAAAATGTGGGATTCGATTGTTTTTTTTAAAAAAGGTAAGTTTTATGAACTTTACGAAAAGGATGCTGATATTGCACATTCGAAATTTGATTTGAAGCTAGCTGGTACTGGTAGAGCAAATATGAGATTGGCTGGTATTCCAGAAATGTCATTTGATATTTGGGCTAGAAGATTCATTGATGAAGGTTTCAAAGTCGCTAAAGTTGATCAAAAGGAATCTCTGTTGGCCAAGGAAATTAGAGAAAAGAATGGCTCTTCTTCTTCAGCCACTTCTACAAAGGCTAATGTTATTGAAAGGGAATTATCTTGTGTTTTGACTTGTGGTACTTTAACTGATGAAAATATGCTTACTGACGAAATGTCTAAATACTGTTTATCCGTTAAAGAAGTCACAAATAACGATAATACTAAGACCTTCGGTGTTTGTTTTGTTGATACTGCTACAGGCAAAATTCAGCTGACCCAATTTAATGATGATCCTGAATGTAACAAATTAGAAACCCTTTTGGCTCAAATACAACCAATGGAAGTGCTGGTTGAAAAATCAAAAATTAGTTCATTAGTTATGAGAATCCTTCGCTTTAATTCACATCCAGGTGCCACTTTTAATTTCTTAAAATCTCAGGATGAATTTTGGGATCACGAAACTACATTTGAACAATTTATTAGAGGAAAATATTATCAAGCTGAAGATCTTGATGATTTATCAAATTATCCGAAATGTTTAGTTGAATTCCATGAAAAGGAAAGAAATGTTGGATTTTCTGCTTTCGGTGCATTGCTATGGTATTTGAAATCTTTGAAACTGGATGAGTCAATCATTTCTATGGGTAATGTTCAACAATATGATCCATTCACAAGTGGATTTGCGAAGTCAACAATGAGACTAGATGGTGTCACTCTACAAAACCTTGAAATATTTGGCAACTCGTTTGATCAAAGTGATAGGGGTAGTTTATTCAAGCTATTGAACAGAGCGATTACACCATTCGGTAAAAGAATGTTTAGAAATTGGGTTGTTCATCCATTGATGGACAAAGATAAGATTGAAAGTAGATTAGATTCAGTTGAAGCATTGATTAATGATGGAGAGTTGAAGTCATTATTGGAATTGAAGTTGGGTAAATTACCAGATTTGGAAAGATCGTTAGCGAGAATTCATTCTGGAACTTTGAAAATCAAGGATTTTGCAAAAATCATTGCTGGATTTGAAAGTATTCTGCAATTAGTTGAATCTTTGAAAGAATCCTACGGGAATGAAGGTGCAATTTCTGGTGACTTGGGTAAAATCTTGAAAAATTTTCCCGCTGAACTTTCTTCATGTGTTTCAAAATGGGCAAATGCTTTTGATAGAGTTTTGGCCTCCACTGAAGGTATCATTGTTCCACAACACGGAGTAGAACCTGAGTTCGATGAAAGTAATGAATCGATCAGTAATATGGAGAATGAATTGGAAGCCATAATGAGACAATATAGACGCGATTTTAAATGTCAAGAAATGTGTTACAAAGACAGTGGTAAAGAAATATATTTGATTGAAGTTCCCACCAAAGCTATTTCCAGAATCCCTTCAGACTGGCAACAAATGGCAGCTACTGCAAAATGTAAACGTTATTGGTCTCCACGAGTGAAAACAATTGTTCGTTCATTAATGGAAGCTAAAGAATTACACAAGATTTTGAGTGAAACACTGCAACAGAAATTGTATGCGAGATTCGACCATGATTACGAAACATGGTCTTTGGCAATCAAAAGTATCTCAGAGATAGATTGCATTATCTCGTTAGCTAGATCGTCAGAATCATTGGGATCACCATCATGTAGACCTCAATTTATTGATTCTGATAGAGCAGAATTACAATTCACTCAACTAAGGCATCCATGTTTTGTCCCAGGTGGTGTTTCAGGTACAAAAGATTTTATTCCGAATGATATCCAATTAGGAGTCAATGGTGAAAATCAGATCGGTTTATTGACAGGTGCTAATGCAGCAGGTAAATCAACTTTACTTAGAATGACATGTATTGCGGTGATAATGGCTCAGGTTGGTTGTTTTATCCCTGCTGAATCTGCTAGGTTGACACCAATTGATTCAATAATGACCAGATTAGGAGCTAATGATAATATAATGCAAGGTAAGTCTACATTCTTTGTTGAATTATCGGAAACCAAAAGAATATTAGAAATGGCAACTCCTAAGTCATTGATCATTTTAGATGAGTTAGGTAGAGGTGGTTCATCAAGTGATGGATATGCCATTGCAGAAGCCGTCTTGCATCATATAGCCACCCATATCCAATCAATTGGATATTTTGCTACTCATTATGGTACTTTAGGAAATGCATTCGTCAGTCATCCTAGAATCACACCATTGAGAATGGGAATTTTAGTTGACGATAACTCTAGAGATATTACATTCTTATACAAGTTAGAACCAGGAAAGTCGCATGGATCTTTCGGTATGCACGTTGCTTCTATGTGTGGAGTTAAGAAAGAAATTGTGGATAATGCTGAAATTGCTGCAAAGACATGGGAGCATACTTCCAAATTGAAGAAAGTCAATAGTGAAGCAGATGCCATTCCGTTAGGATTGCAAAGTGATGTCAGTTGGATGCTAAGAGGTAAGTCAATTGGTGACGATGGCTGTGCAGTCTATAATGAGGAAAGTAAGAAAAATGCATTGACTAGTATTTTCAAGATGATAGAAGGATTGTGAAAGAGAGTTTAAGGATTTTCGTTGTATTGTATAGTATAGTATAGTCTAGGTATAGTAGTCTATTCTAATTGAATGTCAGCGTCAGTTTTCCACTGTAATTTAAGAGTCATACTGTTCGAAGCTTTATTATCTTTCCATAGATTAGTTCACGAGAAGTTGTTATAAATTGTTTTCGCTGTTAATTAGATAATAGATATCATAGAAATGAATATTAAATAATAAATAATAAATAATAAATATTAAATATTAAATATCACGCACCGCCTGAAAATACTTTTTTGTTTACCAATTACATGGATCATCATTTATTTGCCAATTAATACATCTAGAAAGTCAGAAGGAGTAAAGAAGATAAATGGAGACGGATCACGAACCAGTTGGGCGCAAATAGTGAAGAAAGACGAAATGCCCTTGGAAAGGATCCGAACTGGTTCCCGAACAAGATCCGGAGCCCTGTTTAATGTTAGCGATGCAAGATTGAACTCCAACATAAGTATTGAGTCCATTGAATCCATAACAGATGAAGACCATAGCTTTGAAACCAGTGACCCGAAGTCATCAAAGAGACCCAGTATATCACGGAGGGAAATTGATGATAGTATTGAAGTCACTGGAGCAAGAATAATAAGGACCAGCGGGAGCATAGGGAAACCTGATGTAAACACAGGGATAGGTAATAAAAGCCCGACTTCAAATTCAAAATCACCCATACGAGCACAGAAGTCTAGAACGGTGACAGATATAATGAAGCAACTGTCTCAAACATCAATGAAGAGATCAAACTCAGTAATCGACGCAAAATCTACCTCCACCTCGCCCGTGAAGAACTTGCGTTTCAAAAGGAAATCAATTGATAGCAGCTCGAATGAAAGCGAAGATGATGATGAAGTGGAAGCTTTTATGTCAACAAGCAAGAGGATAAGGTTGAAAAGTACGGGTACTGATGCTGAAACCAGTGAGATTTTGGGAAGAAACAGACAGGCCGTTAACCCAGAAAATGAATCAAGTAGTATAGTGTCGTGGGTGGATATGTTTTCACCATCTATGTCAACAGAGGCAAGTGTTCATGAGAAGAAGTTAGACGAATTAAGGCAAAAGATTCGAGACTTGGTGTATGGCTATAATAATGGGATGTTAATTGTATCTGGTCCATGTGGTGCAGGTAAAAGTACCACCGTTAAGCTTTTATGCGAGGAGCTCATGGAAGATAGAATAGACCAACTGAAAAATGAACAGTTAGGCAGTTCAAAAAGCAAGCGAAACATATTGTCGCTTGATATTGAGACTGATACAAGTGTAGGGGAGAATTCTTTCTCGAACAACATTTTCAAGCATATTGTGGAGTTTAAGAATCTAGTTACTTCTACTTCAAGATTAACTTCTTCAGTGACTTATTTTGATGAATTTCTGAGTCAATGCAAGATGCTAACATTGCATAATTACAAATGTATAGTGATTGAAGAGTTGCCCAATATATATCATTACGACACACTGAGAAATTTCCAGAAAAGCCTATTAGATTGGATCGAATTAAGTAAATCTGTTCCATTACCTCCTTTGATCATATGTATCACAGATGTCGAAGTTGATGATGAATTTGGTAGAGATACGTACAGCTTGGAGACCAATTTTAAAACAGAAACTGTGTTAGGGTACAGGATAATGGGACTAGAAAACAACGGATGGCAACGGGTTAAATTCAATCCAGTTGCGAAACGATACTTGAAAAGGGGTTTAGATAGGATAGTCAGCTCTGGTTATTTCAAACTGAACTTCAAGAAAATTCCAAAAGTCAAATTGAATGAGAAAGTTGAAGAATTGAGCAAAACGGGAGACTTGCGAAATGCTATAAATCAACTAGAGTATTGGTGTAAGTTCCTATACGACCCTTCTTCAACCTCTGAATCGTCCCTTTTAGGAAAAGAAACTGGATTGAATGTTTTCCATTCGATAGGGAAGATTATTCACGGGACACAACACCCAGATGAAGAAATTTCCAATTTTATGAAGAGAACCAACTTGAACGCAATTATTGTTCCTGGTTCACACACCACAATTCCAACAAACTTGAAAAAATCAATAAATTCAATAACCATAGCCAATGTTACTAATGATATAGTTGCCACTTCAAAAACGTTTCAACTCAATTTGCTTGAGAACTACACGTCGACCAATCCACCAATATGCGAAGACCTCTTTCAAGTTGTTAATACGTTGTCATTATCAGACACACTGTCCACACAAACTGAAAAGTCTTCAGATTCATCCCATGTCAATAGCTTGACATCATTGGCGATGTCGAGCTACATAAGTTGTTTAGATGTGCGATTGAGATGTCAGGCATTGAAAGGAAGGAAACAAACGACCAAAACGGGGGGGTTGAAGTTCGATGTTTCATCAAAGATGAAATTCACAAGAGATCCCAAGGTGAAACAGAAACGAAAAGCAATTCAAGCTGAGGTGAAACAGTACCTATTAAATCGTTCTGTGCGGTTGCTGAAACAAGGAGATTTTCAGAGCATAAGCGATTTAAATTCGATCTTAATTGACGGGTTCTACGAAGCTAGTATTTTAAATTCTAAAAGGGTGAGGAGTAGGTTCCTCGAAAAACTGGCAGCACGCATGGTTAAAGAGAAAAGGACAAATGATACCTATGGGGTCAAGGGAAACCCAGGAAAGGTGAAACGGTTAGGAGGGGATTTTCAAAACTTGACACTCGCAGACTCCGAATTCACAGTCTTGAGAACATCCAACAATAAAATGGTAGATATTGACGAGGAAGAGTATTCGTCGGGGCAACGATCGAAAGATATAGACAATTTATACTTTGAATTGGCTGATACCATTACTGGTGATAGATATCAAGAAATAAATAGTGATGATTCAGGTAACGGTGAAGAATTTGATTTGGATCCTATTGTTGATAGTGATACTGATGATGGTCAAATGGATGATGAGCTCAGTATACACAAAAGAAAACAAAGTGACTCCGATGATGATTTCAGCGATGATTCTTTCGTTTTAGCCTTGTAGAAAAGAGTTCTTTTGATTTTGAAATCTATGTATGTATGTAATTATTTACTTTCAATGAATTTTGGCTGGATTTTTATTATTATTAGAATTTATATATGTTATATGTTATATAAAACATATTATAACATTATTTACTTCAACTGAGCCACCGAAAGTTGAGGGAAAGTGAATTGATAAATTATACCAAACAGTGCCTTCCTGTGCGCTGTCCACTTCAAGCAGTAGTAGCCTCTTCTAAAGCATGTTCAAAGAAATGTTCATCTTCGCTCAAATTCTCTTTGATGATATCCAAACCACCTTGGAAAGCACCACCCACATATAATTGAGGAAAAGTAGGCCAATCACTGAAAGATTTCAATCCAGATCTCACTGCATCATCTTTCAAAATATCAAAGAAACCGAATCTAACTTGATGTTCTCTAAGTATAGCAACTAATTGTCTTGAGAATCCACATTGTGGAGCAGATGGTGTACCTTTCATGAATAACATTATTGGAGCGGCGGTGGTCAATTTAGTTAGTCTAGCGTTCAACTGTTCGGGTCCTTCTTCTTCTTCAGCTTGATCTTGTTGTGAAGTTGATTGTTGTGCTATTTGCTGCTGCTGCTGTTGGTGAAGCTCGCGTTGTGCTTGTTGTGCTTGTTGAGATTGTTGTTGCTGTTCAGTAGTTGGCTCCACTGGTCTATTACTAAATTGGTTCAAAGCAGTGACAAACTCTTTAGGATCAGCACCACTGAGTTCTTTCAAGATGGTACCATTTCTAATCAAGACAAAGTATGGGACGGCAGAGACATCAAACAAATCGGAGATTTCAGGATGGTCATCTGCATTGATAGAAAGGAACGTTGTGTCTTGATGTTGTTGGGAATCAGCTAAGGTAGAAATAACCTTGTTCATTTGGATACATGGAGATGCCCATGGTGTGTGGAAATATATGGCTATGAGTTTATTTTGAGTTGAAGTTAGATCAGAAAATTGATCTTGGGATGAAATTTCAGTTAAAACCATGGTTGAAATAGAATTCTTCTGTCTTGGTTATAATATATAAATAGGTAGGTAATATATATATGAAAGTTATAAAAACTTATCCAGCTATATATCAACAAAATAATCACAAAGAAAGATACTTTAAGAAGGCAAAATAATTAAAATAAATCAAACAAACCTCAAAATACACTTGAAAATACGTTGTTTTCGGTTTTTACAAGTAAAAAGCGTCGCGTCCTCGATCGACGCCATCAAAGTAGTGGTGTGGAGTGTGAGTTTGAGGTGTATTACATCGATCTCGCTTCCCATTGGTCGCCACACCCCAGAGGCTGGGGGATATCGGTCTCTCAGTAGATCTGGAGGAGATCTTCAGCAAATGACGGTGGTTGAAGATCTAATTAATATAAGGCCATCTTGTTCCATGAATTTGAAGCTGAAGGAAGTTAACTGCTGAGTGTTGAGCGGGGAACCTTTCATATAGTTTTTGCAGTAAGGTGCCTGCCATTTCTCATTAATGAACAGGCATCATTCATGTGATATAATTATTTGTGTCATGTGTGATAGTTTCAATATGAAACTCCGATACTAACTATATCAGGGATAAAAAATTGTATTGAGTAGCGTTAAAAGCATTGTTACATAATAAATTACATAATACGGTTTAAGAGAGCGTCGATCGGGGGGATTCGACCTTTTGATTTTCATTTAATTGGGAAATATTTTATTTTCCCCCTTTAAAATTATATAATATATCTAGAATCCAGCGTCTAGGATTCATTATTTACTAATTTACTGATTAATATTTGATATTATTGATTCAACGTTTATCGGACATTTTTTATTACACAAGATGTTTGTTGTCCCTAATTCCAGCCAAGAAGTTAAATTTCAGAAATACAATAAGATTTTTTCTTGAACGGTAAAACGGACTACACTACGAAAGTGAGCTACTGTGTTTATCACAATTTACAACTAATAACAATCAGTGTCAGTTAATTAACGTATGTATGTATGTATGCATAGATCATTTTTAAGTTTGAGAAAACCAAAAACCAAAACCAAAACCAAAACCAAGGAAAAAAAGAATTATAGCATAATAAAAACAAATAGTGGTACTATATAATAAATAGTAAATACCATCACCGAAAGGAACCTGACCATATCGAGTGAGGTAACGAAGAAGCAATGACTAAGTATAAAACAATATAAAGCAGAACAGAAAAAAAAAGATCAATGCATGAGCATTGAACAATAAACAAATTGACGTTAAGAAGTAAAAGAATGTGAAAGCAATGATTGAATAGTGGAGGCGATAAACAAGCAGGAGAACGCGGTAAATATAAGAGAGTTCTAACAGAGGAAATAGTTGAGAGGAGAGAAGCAAGGAACCAAAGAGTGTAATGTTTGTCCCAATCAATCAAATAGATTGATGAATAAGTAATTCTAAATGACATATTCGTAACCCAATCCATTCTAATCCTCAACTTTCCCTTGACCATTTCCATAACTTCCTTGGTGATGTTGTTGATGCTGATGATGCTGAATCATGGTAACACCACTTAATTCTCTTGCATAATTAATAAGCGATGGCTTCATAAACACCCCATTACTGCCCAAATCTGGAGTCCTTATATTATTGCGTCTTGGACTAGGCGTGAAGATATTAACATAATCAGACATACTAAACGAAGCAGGAGTCTTGTTTCCTAATTGCTGTTGTTGTTGCTTACTTAAGTTCTTCAAAGGATGTGCTGTACCATGAATTAAGATATTATTGTTATTTGGAGTTCCTGGTGTTTGGAAACGTGGTTGTTGAGATGAAGCGGCGGAGGTAGATGTAGTACTAGAGACAGTCAATGTTGAGGTAGTATCTGTGATACTGATGGATGTCTCGGTATGGTTATTGTTTGGAGTTTTGGTAAGTTCATGTAAGTTTTGAGTGGTTGATTTCGGAGTTGTTGGTGGTTGAGGCATTAACGAATGATTATGGATTATTGAAGAAGGTGTTGAGAATGAATGTGGTAACCCATTGTTGCTGGTGTGGTTGTTACGAGGTGGTGTTGATTCTAACCCATGATTTGGAGTGGAAAATTGTAAAACTGTAACTGATGAATTTTTAGGGGTAGTAGGAATATTTATAAAAGAATTGAATTCTTTATTCTCCTTCGATGTTGGAATTGGTCTTGCTGGTGAGTTGGACATATAGAGTAATAAATCAGCACCTTCTTCATTGTCATTAATATATTTGTTTGGTGTTTTCAAATCAAAATTCTTTTTATGTTTAACAGGTTTAGGAGTAGAAAACAAAGCAGAATGTAAAGCTTGTTTTGCTGATCCATTTTGAGCATTCGGAGTCTTGTTTAATGCTTCCACGTCAAGACTAGCAAATCTATGAGATGAAGGTGGAGTGCTTGGAGGTTGTTGTTGGATATGTTCTTCATGGTTATAACTGTGGCGATCATTATTACGATTATCAATCAGATGAGCCTTTTGTGCCGATGGAGGCTGTGATGAAGCGATTTGATAACTTGAAGGACTTGTGTTATTAGTTGCATAAAATGGTGAAGAAGGAATATTATTGTATTGCATTCTTTTCACTGGAGATGAAAATTCTTCGTTAACACTATCGATATGACTTTGCGCTCTAGATAATGGTCTCATATCGTCGAAATTAGTTGATTTTCTTCTTTTCAAAGGTGAAGGATCATCTGATCTTGATAATTGCGAATTTGTCACATTAGCAATAGCGGTAGCTGAGATATCATCTGCCACAGACGATGACTCCAATTGGGATGAACGAGTTGGTGATGAAGAATTGTTCAACGTGGCTGAGGAAGAAGGGTGAAGTTTCCCTTGACTTTCACAGACTTTTAAACCAGCTTTGAATAGCTTGCTTTTCAATTGTCTTGTGATTCTTGCTATTTCTGCCCGTTTCAAGATTTTTTCAGCAATAGCATCTTCTTGGGATTGTGAATATGATGATTGTTCAGAAACAGATTGCATTGTTGGTAGATAGGTTTTTTGTGAGGGATGATGATAATGGTTATCAGATGAGGTGTAGAGAAACTGATACGAAGTGATGAGTCAAAAAAGGTGTAAATGGAAGCACAAATCTATGAAGGACGTGATTAAGACGATAAAGACGTGTAGTGAAGACGTGTAGTGAAGGCGTTATATTGATCAACGAGTTAATGGAATGGGACTATCAAATAAACTTCAACGTCAATTGTCAAACCACTCTGTTTCTATTTTGTGTGTGTTTTTTGATCTCGTTGATTCAGGAAAGGATAATAAATCGAAAGACTAGATCAGATTATGTTTCTCCTAATGAATAATTTTTTTGTATAATAAATAGGATTGATAATGTAATGCAAAATTGAAAAAGAGAATGTCAACTGATATCAAACCAATCTAAACCCGATACTTGCAACAGATATCAAAATGTGTAAGTAGATAATATACAAAGACAGCACTACAGATGGTGAAAGGGATGGAATGGAATAATAGTCAAACCACAGTGTCAGTGAAAATGGTGCTTCAAGGATTTCCTAATTGGGTGTAAATTGGATTTTTCGGTACTGCAGTTTATTTGTGTCTGTACTTGGAAAGATTTTTCAAGGAGTTTGGGAATTTGTTTGATTTCAATTCTCACACAAGCGCGGCAGCCAGTAGCATCCGCGTCCTGGCACCTGTCCCAGACTTCCAGGTGGCATGCCAGGTTGTGCAATGTACATTGAGGACCGGGCGGCACCGGGCACCGTGGTGGTGGTGATATTCAAATTTCATGGGCCCCCAGCGGCCTCCAGCGGCCCCCAGCTAGGAGTTTGAACGAACTCTTCGACACGTTTGGTTTCGGTCCGCGTGTAGTTAGAATTTGGCCAACTTAACAACTTAATTGTACGACGTTGAAATTGGATTGAATCAATTTTTATACTATTCTAGACGATCAATCATCACCCTAGATGTTACTAAAAGATGTCACACAGTACATACATACTACACAGGCAATATATGGCAGCAACCAGACTCCCAGAATCAAAAGAGAAGCCAACTCAGGCCTGCTAGGCTCTTGCTCGTTGAAAATATATAGCTGAATTTACTATGTGACGCGAAACTGTTAGGCGGGCCCCGGCCGGGGATTATTTGCGCGTCGCATGTGGTCAGTGGCCTGCTGTCAAACTTTGTTGTGGAATGTGGAATGTGCATTCAACATTGTGGGTCTAGCAGCTAGAAGCTAGTTTGCCGCAAAACTGGAACTCACTTACTTACTTACTTACTAGATACTCTAATTCCTAATACCTAATACCTAATAACTAATAACGGTCAAAACCGTAACATTTACATATATATAGATTGAGTTATCGCGGCAAGGCAACACAACTCAGCACTGGACACACGAGTTACAATATGACAATCTACTTACATTTCTGCTCAATTATGTAATATAGTAATATACATCAAATTTTTGGGTAGTGTGCCAACCCTTTATCTCTGAAACGACGGAAATCCAAATAGCGCTCTAACAAAGAGAATTTGACGGGGGGAATTCAAGACCCAAAAAAAATGACGAAAAGTAGGAGTTCAAGAGAGAAAGAACAGCAAAAAAAAACAATATGAAGGATGCGAGGTTCGAACTCGCGCGGTGATAACACCAGTAGATCTTAAGTCTACCGCCTTAGACCACTCGGCCAACCCTCCAATTTTCTTTTATGTAAGAGATCAAGCTTGTATAAAGGATGAAGCTTAGGATACAGAAAATAGCTTTCGATATTAAAAAAAAAAAAAAATAGCAAGTATCAAGCTTGTATAAAGGATGAAGCTTAGGATACAGAAAATAGCAAGTTTGCTATACTTGCTACAGAGTTTCAGTTTGTATTTAAGTATTTAGGATGACCTTCGAGATAGGATATCTTTAAGAGTTTTAAGGATTATCTTAGAAGAAGAAGGATCGAAATATATAGGAGTTCGTGTGTACTGTTAATTGAATAACTTGAAGAGTTAAAAAGACTAAACCCAACGACATTAGGAAATAAGGTGGATCAACAGCGTTTGAGAAC
>JAKTQZ010000095.1:0-25365 GCA_030579435.1 Ogataea nitratoaversa
GTTCTTATTAGTTTTTTACGCAGCAAACGATTTGTTTAGCTAATCTTCATCCAAATACCACCAATGTCATTCGTTTCCACAGGACGATCCGGTGCCTTTTTTGACTATATACCTGGCCTTTGCAACTTTACGGGCTGGCTGAAAACGGGCTGTGGTTCCTCAGTAAGTACTGGGCCTGGGCCCTGGCACGCCTACCACGGGAATATCAATAAAGTTAAACAGCTACCGCGTTGAGCCGACGGAGTGTTACGGCCGCGGCCGGTAAGGATTCAACATATTAAAGCGAGATCCTGGTTTCTTGAATCTTCGGTGTTTGGCTTGAATGAAATTTGAGTTGTTTTTCACTAACAAGAGAAAAGGGAAACAAGTGATAAAGGAATGAAGATAAATTAGAGAAAGAGATGAAGCTGGATCCAATTTGGAAACATCAATGTGGTCTTATCATGATTTGTATAACATATATATATATATAGGTAGTATCAAGAGCTGGAACGTAGCAACCTTTTCCACCCTAACTCAGTTATACATGCTATAATAATATAGGCTAGCCTATCTCTTCGGCTTATATATATATAAGTTGAATAAAATATCAATTTGCATGCACATTTGATTGATTAGACGTGTGTCACACATGTGGTTTCAGATTCCGGTCGATTGTCATGCTGTTAAGTTTATTTATATACATGAGAAAGTATAGAGATCAACAGCTATTATTCCAATCAGTCTTGATACGTTAGTTGTGGTGGTGCTATATTGATAATTGTATGCATTGGCATATACAGTGAACATCCAACACAACCAAAATAATAAATGGTTGGTTTTGCTAAGCATTTGCTCCAGATATTTGAAATTCATTGGAAAAACACACACATTATAAGAAGTTAAGAGCAATCCAATACTCCTCCTTCTTGCAGTGGTATCAAATATTGATTCAAGACATGGCATCTGGAATGCTAAAACAAATCATGTCTTTAACAGAAAGAAAGATAATAACTCAGATTGAAGAGTGGCTTACAGTAATTGTTTGCTAGATGTTTGAAATAACGCAAAATTAAGAACCGCTCATGAATTGTGGTGCTATATTTGAGATGATTCTAATATAATGGATTCACCGACTTATCTGTTTATGTTCTCACCCAAATTGATACATATATAATATATAATGTATATTGTATCTGTATGTCACAATTCAGTGAGAATGATCAACTCAATTCGATAATTCTATTGGAGAAACAAAGTGAGGAAACAAACCTTTAGAGTTTTGAGACAAAGGTTGCAATGATTGCAATGTTTAATTTATTCATCCATCTATCTTAACTAACTTCACAAAATCCAGTTTTGGTGTTGATCATCATTTGAAAGGTGCAATATTAGAACAAAATGGTTAATTCCAACTGTTTTTGTTTGTATTGAGTACAAAATAAATGTATGAGGATGTTATTTATCATAGGTTCTGAATGATGAATGAATTTTAGACGTAAAATATTTCAAGTCAGGATAAGCTAATAGTTATCGAAATTTTATAAGAAAGAGACAATAGACAAAATTGTCACAAAGTTCAAAAAGAAGAGCTGTACAACTAATTGTTGCTGTTGGATCTATGATACTTCAATGATTTCATTTGGATTTTGCATTCTGAACATTAGAAGCCAAAGAAATCATGATAATAGAGACGGAAAAATGAATAGGAAATCGTGTCTGCCAAGCTTGACCTGAATAATAGATTAATTTCATTCAAAAATCTCACCTTGGAGTTTGTCTACGCTGGCTGGTCCCTTTATTAATATGAGCATCAATTCAAACTTGGCGACTATTTGAAAAAATTCTGCCATTTATTACGTTGACTTATGCGAAAATAGAACCCCCCCCCTCGCAATGTGATTCAAATCGGTGACTTGTTCACCAAACATGACTATCCAATAGAGTTCATGCCTGTTCAATAGAAAATAACTAAAATATGTATATATAGTATATACTATATGTATATATACACTTTGGGTCTATATTATAATATGCGTGTGTTATTGGCTGCTTAAAGTTGATAATGAGTAAAATTCCTTTAACTAGTGGCCAGTGGACAGTCAGTGTCAGTTATAGTGTCCAGTGCCAAACACGGTGTACCGTGTGCGTGTGGTGGTCACCTGTAACTTATGAAGCCATATTAAAGATAAATAAATATCAAACAATCAAACTCCACACACAAAACTGGACATTGAAAAAAAAAAAATGCCAACTTTGGATCACTAGGTAATTGCAGATTGCTTGGCTATGCTGATTTTAACCCGATTGGTACTGGTTGAGATTTTCTATATATACATCAATGACAAATGATTAGTAAATGCATACGCTAGGGGGGGTGAGTGAAGTCAATAACATGGTTGGTTATATACAAATTTCACTTGAATTACCGATAAATATACATTTCTGTGAATTATTTTCTGTTTGTAAAGTTTACACTACAGGTTGAAAAAACTAGACAGACGGTCGGATATCGGCATGTAGTTCTCAATGTTAACAAGTGGGTGCTCTTTCATCAACAATCTCCTTGTGTTTTTGTGTTTTTTCGAATCCCGAATCTGAAATCTATCTACAGTCAAGACTCAATACTAAATAGTAAATAGTAAATACCAAAAAAGCAAAAACTAGCAGATCACAATTATCACCCACCAAAGTTATATAATTAGAGTTATAATTCCACCGCAATTCGGTGATTGACTTGCCAGTTCATTAGTTTGGAACACTATATTAAACTGATACAATACACCCACACCCACTTCGTTTTTCAGTTGAAACTTCCGTTTCCCCTCCGTTTCACCAAGAAAGATACCAGATTTAGTACAATGTGCATCCTGCACCTAAACTATTCATTTATCCAGCCACATATAATGACAGGCAATAGGTGTGGCGAGTAAATAAGTACCATGCATCTTATGTGTGCACCGCGGGTTATTTAAATGCTTAATATCTGGGGATTTTCAAATTACAAATTCTATTGTTCCGTTGCATCAATGCTCTATTTGAATGACCTCCTCCTTTTAAAACTGTGTGGGAAACAATTTGAATGCCGGTGGTGGTACTGTTAAAATTTTACACACACACTCAACATTTCTCAAAACTTGAACAAAAACAAATTGACTTGGCAATGACACTTGGATTTCAAAATTGGTGATGGACAATAGCATGAACCCCACTGATTACACCAGGATCATATGTGACATATCATATCATTTCTTGGGTTTGAGTGACACTGGGTTTGTAGTATGTTAACGCAAAAGACCAACTTGGGCCATGTCTATGACATATGTGTTTTCCCGTCACACATACATTGATGGATAGCAAGCAAAGTTGGGTTAAAATTGTCAATCACCTTAATTCAAACACCACTCTTTGTAATTTCTTTTGCATGTATCACGCATTATATGTGCAAAAAAGTACGAGGCTTGATTTGAATTCTGGATTTTCTGACTATCATGTAAGTGAGGAGAAGAGAACAGAGCAGATTATATTGTTCTATGTTATTGTTATTCTACTGTACCCCGGTTTTTGTGTATTGTTCAATTTATCAGGGGACGAAAGTGACAGTGACAACAGAGTGGTTTTCAATGTCTCATAATCCTCCTATTCAGTGTTCACCTTTATAAATATATAAAGAACAAGAATTCCCTTAACTAAGAAGCTCTTGTAGATTGTTTTTGATATCAGACGTTTACAATTATCATTATTTCAATCATAATAAATATATCAAAATGAAATTATTTGGAAAAGAATTTAAAACGACCTCAGTGGAGGAGATTGTTGGTCCGGCCCTTGCACAAGTGTTACCAAAAGAAGAAAAATCATGGTACAAAGTTAGACATCTGCTTCTCTTGAATCTTCTATTAATGGTTCCATTATTATCTGCTGCCACTAATGGTTATGACGGTTCTTTGATGAATGGTTTGCAATCGTTAGTTGAATGGAGAGAAGACTTTGGAAACCCAAGAGGTAAATTGTTAGGTTTTGTTAATGCTGCTCAAAGTTTTGGTGGTGTTATTGTTGCCTTGGCTGTTGGTTACATTGTTGATAGATTCGGAAGAAAATTTGCAATCCTCTGGGGTACTGTTCTTATTGTGATCGCCGCTGTTATTCAATCTACAAGTAAAGGTTTGCCACAATTGATTGTCGCAAGATTTTTGATTGGTGCTGGTGGTATATTAGCTGCTCAACCTTGTCCAATGTTGATTGCTGAATTAGCTTACCCATCTCATCGTGGTAAAGTGACAGCATTATACAACACTTTCTTCTATCTTGGTTCCATCTTAGCTTCATGGACTTGTTATGGTATGTCAGGTGACGGAACAAGTTGGGCCTGGAGAGTTCCAACCATTTTACAAGCTGGTTATCCAATTGTGCAACTTGTCTTCATTTGGTGGCTTCCAGAATCTCCAAGATGGTTAGTCTCAAAGAACAGAGTCAGTGAAGCAAGAGATATTTTAGTCAAATTCCATGCTGGTGGTGATGAGACTTCTAGATTGGTTGAAGTTGAAATGTCAGAAATTGTGGAAGCATTAGATATGGAAAAAGCTGCCAGCAACACATCATACCTGGATCTATTCAAGACCCCTGGTAACAGAAGAAGAACATACTTAACACTGTCTCTAGCGGTTTCAGCTCAATGGTGTGGTAATGCTGTTGTTTCTTATTATTTCACTTTAGTTTTAGATACAATTGGTATCCATTCATCCTCCATGCAAACATTAATTAACGGTCTATTGCAAGTTTTCAATTTCTTAGCTGCTATTGCCGCCGCTTTGGTGGTTGATATGTTAGGAAGAAGACCATTGCTAATTTGGTCCACCACTGGTATGCTTGTTTCATACGTTATTTGGACTATCTTGTCAGCAAGATTTGATGCTACTCAGAACGCTGGTTTAGGTAGAGGTGTGGTTGCATTAATTTTTATCTACTTCTTCCATTATGATATTGCTTATACTCCATTGGTTATTGCTTATCCAACAGAAATCTATCCTTACCACCTAAGATCTAAGGGTCTCTCGTTATGTATGTTTACGACATATGCTGCTTTGATCGTTGGCTCATTCTGTAACTCAATTGCTATGGATAACATTGGATGGAAATACTACATTTTCTTCTGTTGTTTGTTGGCTATTATCTCACTCAACACTTATTTCTTTTTCCCAGAAACCAAAGGTCACTCATTGGAAGAAATTGCAAAGATCTTTGATGGTGAGGAAGGTACTCTTGATATTGAAAGAAATGATGAAAAGGAATCTGTTGATCATGTTGAATATGCTCAATCATCAAAGGAATTTTGAATTGGATCAGTCACACATTTTTTTATTTTGACTGTTATCATTCTATTGTATTGTTGTGAGTTACTATATAATATGTATATAGTTAAAGCATAGATTTTGAATTTTATACGACTTATAAATTAATATTTATTATTTAAGATAATCATAAAGTGCATCTATATTTGTATATAATGTATATCTGATATTAGCTATTTAGTTTAGTATTTACTATTTACTATTTAGTATTTACTATTTACTATTTGATTATTAATTATTTATTATCATCTGCAAAGCTTGTCAAAGTTCCTCACCTCTTTCTGTTTGAATGAATAGTTGGCTTACGTCATAAACTACCAAAAAATTAGTAGACACTAAATACTAAATTAGTAAATAGTAAATACTAAATACTAAATAGTAGTAAATACTATACTACATAGTAAGTAGATGGCAAATAGGATTTTTCTACCTCTGTAGTTATTTGAAGTTGACTATAATACCAACTTAGTTACGATCGATTGGATATTAAAAGCAAAGAAATTAAAAGTGAATCATGAAACAAAGAATAACAACTATTTGAAAAGTATCTGCTTTTGATCACTATGTATACTATAACTCTGATTACTATCTGATTAATTTTTGATTCATTGTTATTTATCACTTAACATTTGACGTTTATAAATAAGAAAGTAAGTGGAAAAAACTATAGTAAGTTGTTATAAACAAACAAAAAACAAAACGAAAAACAAAAGATCTAATGTCATTTAGACACCTGTCCAGTAGAAAGCTTTTTCAATGGTGAATTTTTCGGTCAACAAGTCGCCAACAACTGAGGTATTACCAACCAAAGCAGTGTAATCACCCTTTTCAACACTCCATTTGTTACGTTCAGTATCGTAATAAGAAGATGCATATTTGATTGGAGTTTCAATAGTCACAACAGATGAAGCACCAGCTTCTAAACTGATCTTCTTGAAACCCTTCAATTCTTTCAATGGTCTTTGAACAATAGTAGTAGTGACTGGTGGAGCAACATAAAATTGGACGACTTCTTGACCTGAAGTCTCACCAGTGTTGGTAACTTCAACTGAAACAACAACATTGTCGCCTTCAACCTTAACGGCTAACTTATCAAACTTGAATGAAGTATATGAGAGACCGTGTCCAAATGGGAATAATGGTTCAGTCTTTGTCTTCTCATAGTATCTATAACCGACAAACACATCTTCACCATACACACAAATACCATTATCAGACTTGAAAGTCAAGAAAGCTGGGTTATCTTCGTTTCTCTTTGGGAAGGTCAAACTTAATTTGCCGGAAGGATTGTGATCACCAAATAATACATCAGCAATAGCATTACCAGATTCTTGCCCATTGAACCAACCTTGAACAATAGCTGGTGTTTTATCAGCCCATGGCATAGTGACTGGTGTACCAGATTGATTGACAATAATAACGTTTTTGTTAACGGCTAACACAGCTTCAACTAATTTATCTTGAGCACCTGGTAAGTCCATATGTTTTCTATCATAACCTTCACTTTCGTATTCAGCTGAGGTACCAGTACAGATAACAACCTTGTCGGCAGACTTAGCCACTTCAACTGCTTTGTTAATTCTAGCTTCTTCAGTTTCTTTCAAGGCGACAGCAACTTCTAATGAACCACCACCTATTGAGAAGATGGCATCAGTAGCTAAAGTGAAAGTTGGACCAGATCCAAATTCAATTCTGAACTTGTATGGTTTACCACCTTCTAGTTCAACAGCTTTAATTTCTCCGAGGGAACCAGATCCTAGACCAACAGGTCCTAAGACTTGGGTAGTTTTGTCATCAATGAACAATTCGTCCTCCAAAAATAGCAAAGTGGTACCCATACATGCGACCTTAAATTCATACTGCCCGGTAACTTCTGGTGTAAATTCACCTTCGACATCAAAGTAATATAAGTCACCCTTTATTTTTGGATTAACGTAGTCAAATAACCAGAATTTGGTTGAATCCAAGGTAAATTCATCCAGTAACTTACGATTTTCGTCCCCGGTTGGTAAATCATAAACTTTAAACGAAGCACCTTTTTTACCATCATGAGTTGCAAACTTTCCTAAGTCATATAAATTAGTGTCAATTGAAGCACCAATGGCATAAGGAACTTCAGCTCCTAACTTGTCTGTAACAGCGGAATAGATATCCTTGTTGTAATAACCGTTCAATGAAGCAGAACCACCACCATTGATTCTTCCTATCTTTGCACTTGGGCCAATAACAGCAATGTTGTCAGATTTTTTTAATGGTAAAATGGAATTCTCATTCTTTAGTAGAACAACCGCTTCCTTCGAAATATCTCTTAGCGTTGCGGAAGTTTCCGGTGTGTTATTCAAATCATCTTCTGGGCCACGTTCTGTAACACCTGACTTGATACCTTTCTTGACTAATTCTAGAACATTTCTGACTCTTTCATCAATAACATCAATGTTGACCTCCCTTGCGTAAAGAGTGTGATTAACTGAATCCCCTTTACGAATAGCAGCCGGACCTGGACATTCTAAATCTAAAGTAGCTTCTAAGGAGTCCTTGATTGAATAAACACCAAACCAATCGGACATAATCAATCCTTTCCAACCCCACTCTTCTCTCAATATATCATTCAATATTTTCTTTGATTGGGAAACATGTTCGCCATTAACCTTATTGTAAGCGGTCATAAAAGTACCTGGGTTACTGTACTTAACAGCCAATTGGAAAGGTAATAGGTAAATTTCTCTTAAAGCTCTTTCAGACATAAGAGCATTGATATATTGTCTATCATCTTCAAGATCATTACCAACATAATGCTTTAAACAAGCCTGGATACCTTCGGATTGAATACCATTGACAATTGAGGCAGTAGCTAAACCAGACAAGAATGGATCTTCCGAAAAAGACTCAAAACCTCTACCACCTAAAGGACCTCTTTGAATGTTCGCAGTAGGCCCTAAAATAACATGGACACTCTTGTGCTTAGCTTCTTCTTGCATTAAAATACCAGCTTTTTCCAGCAAATCAACGTTCCAAGTGGCTGCTAAACCAGTACCTGACGTGAATAAAGCAGAAGGAATGGAACGGAAAAATCTAGTACCACGGATACCATTTGGACCATCTGAAAGACGTAAAGATGGGATGTTTAATCTTGGAATATGGGCAGTGTGCCAGAAATCTTCTAAAGATAATAACTTGACTTTTTCAGGGGTAGTTAATTGACTTAAGATATCTTCAACATCGAAGTCAGCAGATAATGACATTTTGTTTTCCTTAAGTGATAATTGAATCGGGATAATTTTTTGCTTGTAAAAATACTATAACTTACAACTAATGATTATAAGTTAGTGTCTAGATACTGGTTATTACAGAATGAATTCAAGATAATATGATATACATTCAAGGACAAGTCGTTGAGCAGATATAGCAGCCTTTATAAGACAACTACTTTTTGAGATCTTGGTACCTGATTACCAACGGGGGGGAAGTGAAAAAGTCGGAAACTAATTTCTGTTTTAGTTCTGTTCCTTCCGAACTCAATTCACCCGCTTTTATCTTATGGTGCATTCCCAACTCCTTCCAATAACTCAAAATCGCAACACAAATTCTTAGTAATACTATTGGTTTTTAGTGCGCTGAATATTGTAGTCATGCACACATGGCGATCGTACATCGAACCGGCATTTGAAAGTGCTGTAATAATTGCACTGCAGTTTTTTGCGTCGCATGGGGCCAGATCCTCTCGAGTTTCTCCTTGTGGCTCATGGGGGCCTAGCCTGACGCCTGAACTCCTTCGATTTTCTCAAAGTTGACTTTGAATCTAAGGAACGGCGGCTGTGATAAATACATATTGTGTATAATCGAACTCGGATACAGGCGAAGTACAGCCGGATCATTAATGGTAGATAGATATAAACGGAGCAATGGAACTTTACATGGAAAGTTAATCTGTGTACTTCAAAATATTAAAGTTATTGAAAATATTGGTAAGGACTTACGAGTAAACGGTACGGTGAGATGTGCTGAAGTTTTAGATATTGGTGAGCTATAGTACAATTGAATCTTCACATCTTCACCAGATCTAAGTGGGGTTGCATCATCCAACACTGATGAGTAGGGATTTGCATGAGAGCAATAGAAAGGTCCGTGTGTAAGAAATACGGAATGAGGAATTTGTCCAATGTGCAGTTATATTTTCTGGGGTTAGACTTCATATCTAAGTTAAGCCAAATTGGGATGGAATTTTCGAGGAAGCAAACTGCCACTTTCTACAAACAACTGACAAGCTCGCAAGTTACTAGGTACTCCGATAAAGTCGGGATCGAAGTTCAAGTTTATTGATTTGAACGCCGCATTCAATAATTCAGCGTATACGCAAACACATGTAAACTGTCTTGTCTTCCCCGCAGTTTATATATTGTATCACGCGAGCCGCAATAAATTGTCCTCTCCGGATAATTAATCAAAGCAAACGCGACTCTACGTGGCTGGAGAAACGATACGGATGTAACACAAACGTCATATAGGAAGCATGTATTTATTTATAAACATGTTATTATAAAATGATGACTAATTTAAGTAGTTCTTGATTTCCTTTGTGCAAATCTTGAACCAGTCTCTCTCAACCAAGTAAACTTATCAGAGCACCGATCATCTACTTAAAAATTAAGTAAAGCGCCAAATATCATTTTATCTCGGTACCAAACGTTTTCTCAGGAGCTCAGGGTGGTCTGATTTTCCACCTGGAGAGTTACCTTTTTTACCCACATAACGATACAAGTGAAAAGAAAGTACGTGGTATTAGTCATAGACTTTTTGCGGTTTATTACTTTGTTCAATGTTGGCCATGAAACTTCAGATATGGGAGATGATCGTAGAGTAGTGTGCAGCGTGTATTTGCAGTGCATGGGTGCGCAAGCCATGCACTGCATGAGTAAAAAGCTGGATAAATTATATGAATCAAACAGCGACACCCCGGTTCTGGAGTCTGGAGTCTGGAGTCTGGAGTCTGGAGTCTTGACTGGACAAGACAGGCCGCAGGACTACTATTTAAAACAGGCCTAGGACGCCGCAAATACTGTGTAGCTATATTTCATGTGTTTCTTTTGAATAAATTGTAGCTTTGATTAGTGCAAATTTAGTACCAAAGTAAAATCACCGGAATGCTGTGCTGTACTTCTTCATCTTGTGGGGTTTTCTTTGTTTGCTTTGAAGTCTCGCAGCGTATTTGATTATAGAATGAGAATATCTGAGGTCCAGCCACTTTTCGACACAACTTCAACAACAGCTTTTCAACTTTTTTGTTTGAATAGGTTTCTCTTGGCACATATTTAATTATGAAATGAAAAACTAAGCTGACCGACTACTCGAGCGAGTGAATTTTTCAGAAAAGTAAAGTAGTTGAGTTGGTATGGAATGAATAATTTTGTAGTTTGTTTCACATAAAAGTTTCATAAGAATTGTGTGTTAGTGATTGATTATATGTGTTGAAATTCTGTTTTTGGTGCCAAGATCTATGTCTAATCTCTCGAATTTTCAATTTCTGTTGGTTTCAGTAACCATCTTTATTTACGCTTTGAACCTCCTACAGATAGTAAAACGTGTATAAAATCAACTGACAGAAGGTGAAATTTTTACTGGTCTACTCATCTTGCGAAAAACTACACAAATAATCAGCTTTTTTTGAAAGAGTAAGTTAGTATGGGTTAACCTACAGAAGGTTTACTTTAATCAGCCAAAAAAAAAAAGAACCAGCCTCAATCCAGTTGCGGTTTTTCAAACTTCTGTTGGCAATCAACTGAACTTGTTTAGTTCACGTTTATGTTATTACAACTACTTTTTTCCTGTTCTCGATGTAATAATAATATCCCCATATTATTAAGAAAAAAATACCCTAAGGTAAGTCGTCTATATAAAAAATAAAAAAAAATTTTAAAAAAAATCAGCGCGAGTAAAAAATCCACCTGATATTATTTTCTCCCCAATTTTAGTTAAAAAATCGTATAATTATGGAGAAAACGGTGAATTGGTATCAAGAAAATTTCGACGTCCCCCAACGTCTTTCTAAATGTAGCATTAGAATGAAATTTTCAAGCCAATTCACCCATCATCTTTCTTATCTTAAAAAAAAAAATTTTAAACATTGTTCAAGACTAATCTACGGTATCCACCATTACATTTGCAATATTCTTGGTGAAGACCCATTAATCTTTGAGCTTCATCGGCATCATTGACTTCCTGTGGCTTTTCCCAAGTTAAGAATTCGTTGGTATAATTAGGTTTGAAAGTCTGTGGTAAGACTAATAATCTCTTACCATAGTTGTTAACCTTCTGCCAATCTCTATCAACATTGTAACAAGATTCACTCAAGTAAGCAAAACATCTTTCAAAGATCTTAGTGTTCAAGTCACTGTTCATCAATGGCTTAACTTGACAGAATTCTTCAAAAGCATCAAGTGGATTGTTGATAACAAAATCAGTTGCCTTCTTGATTGCCTTCATAAACTTGGTAACTTTCTCAGGATTAGCAGCAATGAAATCATCGTTGGCAATGTACAAGACAGTACAGAAACAACAACAGCCTAATTCTGCTAATCTGTCAATTCTTAACATACCAACTTCACTAACGTCTCTGCCTTGGGCTCTCAAATGTTCCTCCAATTCGACTTGTTGAACACATTCAATACCGATACCAGCATGAATGTTTCCGTCGATAATTTCCTTGGCAACATTCATACCGCATCTAACAGCAGTGTAATCATCAGGAGTCATGCCGTAATGTCTGGTTAACTCGTCAATTTGAATTTTACCAAATTCGCCAACATAACCAATCTTCTTACCTTTCAAAGACTTGAAGTCATCAGTAACACCATTACCTTTCAAATACAAGACACCAGTAAATGGTTCATCCAATAATGAACCAATCGAAGTGACATTCCAACCTCTAGCTTTGGCAGCCAAAGTATGAATCATGGCCTTCAAACCCATGTCAACCTTTCCTGAACCAATTAATTCAGTGACATCACTAGGGTTGGATGGTTCCATGATAGCAATATCAAGACCTTGTTCTTTGAAATAACCTTTGGATTGGGCTAAGAAAACAGGAATGTGGTAAGGCTCTGGGGTCCAGTTTAATGAGAAGGTGATCTTTTCAGTAGTTCTTGCGGCAGACATTTGTGGGGGGGGGGAAGTAAATTTTTTTTTTTTTAAGATAAGAGGGGGGGGGGTAGGAGGGAAAACAAAAAGTTAACAGTTCAATTGATATGAAATGGAAGTTTCTTTGTATAATTCTATCAATTAAATTGGAAGCTGATAAATAAAGTGGCAAAAACTGGGGGGAAATGAAGGCTATTTATAGAGAGGTGGGTGTGTTCTTGCTTTATGATTTTGTTAAACACGGAGCCTATATCACATAAGCAATGAGCATCTCCTGAGGTGGTTCATCTTTAACGGGCCAGTCTGTGCCAGTGCGCGGCCTTCCGCACGCTAATAAATTCTGCCTTACTCATAATTTAAAGCTAGGCTGGCGCCCTGTACCAGGCGGGTGCCCACTGCCCTGTAATTTCAACGTGGCGAGGTGTTTATATTTATTTACTTAACAGATAATTGATGAAAATTATCATTATTATAAGATATATATAAATATCTGTCCAGCCAATAGAATTGAGCTGATAAAGACTGAAATGATACTAAATATTACGGCTTTAAAAAAGGTGGACAATTAAATTTTTAAAGTCCATTTACGTTATCGATCTTGCTTAATATTTTTATAAGAGATGGATGACTCACTGTCATGGTGAATCATGGCCGCCCCCCTGTTTCGTTTCAATTTAGCCTATGAAATGGATCTAATTACTACAGATTTAATTTAACTTTTATCAAATACTGAGATAGGGGATGTCACTTATGAATCTCAGGCAGTATAGAATAGTCTAGTAGATATATTGTATATAACAGGAACTGGATGCTAGATAATAGAATATATATTAGCTAGCTAGTAGTATAGCGTAAAATCTAATGAATTATATGCATCACGTGATAAGTCTTGGTCGATCGACTGCTTTATATCCTGTGCGCGCACATATCCCGACGTGTCGAACGCTAAAATAATACATTGTTATATAATATTATAGAATATTCCATTCATAAAGGCTAAATATCGTGTCTCCTTGGTTCTACTTTCATGTTTTCTTGTGTTTAAGCTGATGAAATGCAACAATAGAAAATCAGTTCACTCATGATACTTATCGTTTAGATAAATTACCGAAAAATGGGCGGGTTTCGGATCGATGATACAGCCACCAATTTTATTTCAAGCAACAACCACAAATAAATATGTTTTCAATAAGAACCTTACCTCTTTGCCCTTACAATCAAATGTTTCAAACATGAGTTCCGTCATCTAGAAGATCCCACCTGTGTTCAAGTTTTTATATGAACGCAATGCAGACACAAGATCTGTACTTCAAATTCTGTTGAGCTGTTTCATGCCTTATTTGGATACACAGCTCAAAGCTTTCTTATGTATCTTTTCCCAAAATGAAGTGTAAGAGTGAGCAAACATTGAAAGAAATGATAAAGCAGCTTAGTATTGGAGTATAAACACGATTTTGGCAACTGTTTCATTTGTTATGTTACTTTTCAATGTTTACCAATTAGCCAACTCATATCGCCATCTTTGTGTCATGACGTATTATCTCAATACACAGTATAAGATCAAAAGATTCACGTAGTTCTGCAATTTACCAGACTTAATGAGAACGAAATCACACAGGATTTAGTAGAAGAGTTGAAAAATGCCATACAATTCTACACTATTGGAAATTAAATACTTGTCTTTGTCTCTGATGACCATTGCCATGGTATGAAAGATGTTGAAATGGTGAACTCAGAAATAATTTCACATAAACCAGATCACTTTAGATGTACTTTTCATAGCATTAATCATGTTTTTGCTGGAATTATAAACAAGGTTAGCTCAGCTAATCTTAGACTATATGGGAAACTCAAGCAGACTGCTGGATATATTAACAGTAGTGAATCGTACAGGATACTGATTGAACAAGCTGTTGGTTCATCCCCACCGCACTTAAGTTCAACGAAATGGTTGGACCGCTTGTCGATTTTTAGTTACTTTGGCTCCACTATTACGAAGATTCAAAAACTTTCAAACGATTCACAACGAAGAAAGATAAATATGAACCAAACATTTCACATCTTGAAATCTCCGATGATCAAATATCATTACTGGCGTTCAACAGAGAATTATTGAAATTTTTCAAATCCATAATACTCACTGAAAGAGACAACAATATAGCCTACATGACTTCTACATACTTTTCGCTTAGTAAAGTACTCTTTGTTATTGCTATAGAGTATTTTAAAAAAGAAAATAAAGATGAAAATTCAGTGTATACGAAATATGCAACAGATATTCTTACAGTTTTTTCTTACGATCTAAGAGAGATCTCTAACTTTGTTGTACAAATGGTTGAGTATTCATTTGGGAGTATGCTGAAGGGGTGGCTTGCATAATTTGACATTTTTCATAAGTGTATTGAAATCTTACTAAATGATTTTTTTGCCTGTGATTTGATATAATCATCTTCACTACCAAATGAGCTTCCTGTCGAGAGGGAAGAAAATAAGGATTTATACGAGGCAGATGTTGAGCCTTCTCTAGCTTCGTCTTGAAACTTCAAAGCTATGATTTCTCTGGAGGTGACTGATTGGCTTCAAAATATGGTATCTGGCAAAAGTTTTTTCATTCATAGCTTTCTTTCGCTTCTTAGATTAGGTACAATCATAGAGAGGGACATCTTATTTTCCAAGATAGCTTTACGGAGCTCCTTCAATTTGGCTATGAATTTATTAGGATCAAGAAGTATAGTTGAAAAAGTAGAAGAGGGAGTGTTGGTTCGGCCTTACTTCACTAGCTCGGACAGCAACCATCATGTGCTTCCTCTATTCAAAAATCCCACTAGATCACAAAAGTTTGGGGTTCAGTCGTCAGAAGAGAAATCAGCAGAGTGATCAGAAGGAAGATTGAAGAGAAATTGGAGGAGGAGTCAGAAGAAGAATCATAATGCAAATTGATACGGAAGAGGATTCAGATGATGAACTAGGATAGAGGGAATAGGTAGTGCTGACTCTGGGTGCTTGTATGAATTTGTATCATATTTTTATCAGTTTTGTAGATACTTTTGGACAGTTTTGAAGTTTTCAACAAAAACTTTTGTAACATGCATAATGTAATATTGGAGTCGGTAAATTATTAGACAAAAATAACGTAAGATAACTCTTTGAGATGTTAGAAAAAGAAGACAAGTTGCAAAAAACAAAAAAAAGATTTCGCTTTTGTGATCACGGCGATGGTTGCCTTGCCACCCAACTATATACAATACCATTCACTGTATGTTATTTTTACCTGTTGGTCTAATTGACTCATTTGTTGCTGAATTGTGAACTTGAGTTCAACAAAGATGTTCCACTAAAGTGATATTGTTTCAGCTCAAAAGGTAAACAGACACCACAAATGTCAACAGAAAAATTATTATTCATCTTAATAAATAATACCTGTACTGAATAATGGGTATATTACATATAGTGAAATATGAAAGCTAAACATTGTTTATAACTTTATATGATTAACTAAAATGGTTGTTGTAATAGTGAGCGGTATTTTGAGTAACTGTATACGAAGGGTCTTAGTATCAGCGATAATATATCAGAGATCCTTGTTGGCTTCTAGATTACTCTGAAAAAAGATTAGCCACACAAGAGATTCGAAGAATGGGTAGAAGAATGAAAGGAAACAAAAAGAATAATTGTTAATGGGAGATCACGGTTATTTGTAGTAAAATATAGAAAAGAAGAAAAGAAAGATGAGATACAAATTTATAAAAAATAGGGTAGGTGAAAAGAATACTAAATAGTAAATACTAAATAGGAATAAAATTGATTATTTAAGGTAGGAAGTGAGGTTCTTAACACTACAATGTCTTAGATGTTTCAAAGAAAATTATGAAAGCACATCAATTTGATGAAGGGATATATTTGAAAAAAAAAGTAAATAAAATAATAAAAATGATAACATGATAAAATAATAAAGTAATAAATTGATAAAGTAATAAATTGATATAAATAGTGAATATATTAAAAGTAATATAATAATATAAATAGTGAATATAATAAAATTTCAGCGTCAAATAATAAATGAAAGATAATAATTATCAAATACCGTTTTAGTGATTGATTAAGATATAATTATTGTAATAGAGAGCAATTTATTAAGTAACTATTTACTAAGGGAGTCAGATACTTGTGAAGCTCGAGCTTACTATAAATAAAGGCTCACCACACAGAAGTCCAACAGAACAAGCAAAAGAACCGAAGAGAAAAAAAAACGTTGGGAGTAGAAAAAACTTATCCAACTAGTTGTGGTAAAAAGTTTAAGGAACAAGCTAGGCAAGAAATAAGAACAATACAATATAAAGTAACAAAACGGGTCTTGTAAAAGAGGGTATAAGAAAAAAAATTACAATTGATTTTTTAAGAATGAAATTATAGAAATAAAATCTGGTGAGTAGAGTCATGTGATATTGAGCACAGCCAAGATAGGGAGGATTGAGTCGTCGAGAAATCTCAATTTTAGACTTCGGAATGAACTATTATAAATGTACACTATTAATTTATATACTGATTTATGTTCTATCAGGGTGAACTTATCCGTAGGATGATCAAGACAACTTGCATTGGTAAACGGGTCAAACTGTTTCTCAAAGCTTCTAGTAACGGTTTTGACTCAATGGGTTGTATTTTAAGTTCAATAAAATGAAGGTTACCCAATTGATTTACTTTTTCCGTGAAATTTTTCCTACCATAGGTGAAAGAGAAATGAGTGAACGAGTGGCCTTATTCAATGATATTGATGATTATTGCGAAAAGGATTTCAGTTTTTTCATGAAACTTTTATTTCTAGCATCCTTTCCTCCAGAAGTCACTCAAGAGTTAGCTCGTTCATTATCATTAACTTATAAGAAGAGTCTAGATGAATATTCTATTCCAGCATTGTCTGCACATATTGAAGATGTTTTAAGTGAACTTTCTTACTTCCGGAGATCTCCAGACGAAGCTCTACTAGATCTAAAAGTTCGTCGTTGTTTCAATTGCGGTAAAAAAGGACACTTCTCTAAAGACTGCAAGAAGAAACAGAAGAAGTTTTCAAAGCATAGAACCGAAGATGTGGAAGTTTCAACTAAATACAAATTGAGTTATGAAAGCTCAGAGTCCGAAGAATCTGACCCAGATAGCTACGAGATCGAAGAAACAAAAATTTCACTTGACGAGAACCAATATACATTTGTTCTGGCTTCGGGTGCAACTACACATGTTGTTAACGATGAAGCTCTCCTAACTAACAAGACAGACTGTTCTGTCTCAGTCAGAAGTGTTGATGGTCAATTAACTGATATCAAGCTACAAGGTGATGTTGAAATTGGTCAGCTATATATTAAAAATGCTATCTTTATGCCTGAATCTCCAAGAAATATTTTATCGGCTCACCTACTAACTGAAACTGGTCATCAAATTGTCTTAAGCAAAAATGTCTGCACAATTTTATCATCCAACCATGAATTGATCGCTACTGGAAATAAAATTGGTAAGTTGTGGTTTATCGTTCCTTCTCAAATCAAAAGTGGAACTGCTTTCGATTTAAAAATTAATTCTAGTACTACTCCCACGGTTACTCCTATTACTCCGATTCTTGACTTCCATGTTACTTATGGGCATTGCTCAGCTGATCAATTGGAATGGTTGATTGATGAGAAGGTATCAAACAAAGACATTTGTACTGCTAATGACAATTGTACTACTTGTGCTAGTTTAGTTACCAAAACATCAGGCACCAAATATCAAGTTACCAAGGAAACATTTATTGTTGGTGAACAACTCCATGCTGATGTCATTGGGCCTAATAACGGTGTATATGGTTTACTCATAACTGATCGTCGGTCAAATTTCACAATTGTCAAAGTACTAAAGCTCAAATCAGAAATTTGTGACAAAACTATTGAACTATTGAAAAGATTTAACAACTTATTATCCACTGTCAATAAATCTATTGTTAATTTGAGATGCGATAAGAAATTTGACACTAAGAAAATCAATACTTTTTGTCAAGACATGGGAATTAAATTAAAAATCTCTGCTCCACATAGTTCCTATCAAAATGGTTTTGCTGAAAATATCAATGGTCAAATTGAAAGAAGAGTAAAGCTCTTATTGAAGGACTCAAACGTTCCTGCTGAATTTTGGAATTTTGCTTTTCATCATAGCGTTTTCTTGCACAACAACTTACCTAATCACAAGACTGGCAAGTCTCCATGGACAATGCTTAGAGGCCATTCCAAAGATATCACGAATGTGTTACGTTTTGGCTGCAGATTAATTTCTTACAACTACAATGCATCTGGTAAAATCTTCCAGAAAGACACTGTTGGCACATTTTTAGGATACCACAACACTGACAAAATTGCTTTTATTCTCGAATATCATTCCGGACGTATCATGCGTACTTCAGCATTCGAAGGAATATCAAATGTACTACCATTCAAAATCAAGAACTCCACTGAACATGCAGAGCCTTTACGTGATGATGTGTTTACTTTTCAATAATGTTACTACTCCTCCTACAACTACTAGTGGTCCAGCTGTGGCCATGGATAAGCTAAGACTTCAAACTGTCTCAGATAAAGACCATGCAAGTGATGCTGAAAATAGATTATCTCAATCTGGTTCGTTTACATTCATGAATGGTCATCAATTGGTCAAGTAAGGAGTTGAAAGCTAATACCTTATCTAGTGCTGAAAGTGAATACAGTGGTTTGACCGAAGCTTTAAAGCATTTATTATACTTTAAGAAGTTGTTGAAATTATGATATTCATACATTGAACTTCTTAGTGATAACATGTCTGCATTTTTCTTTTTTTTTTGGCTCCTCATAAACAAAAACATAACCATCAGAATATGTAATATGATAGTTTAATATGGTTATGTAATTTAGCTGAGAAAAGCTAAGATAAGCTAAGATAAGCTAAGATAAGTTGTTGTTATAGCGAGTGGTTATAATGGGTAATGTAGGCGAAGGGTTTCAAGTTTCGTAAATTCAAGTTAGCTCGAGTGTACTATGAATATAAACTTGCTACACAAGTTTAAAAAAAGAGTAAGAAAAAGAAGAAGAGAAAAGAGAGAGTAATTGTGAAAGGGAGATCACAATTATTCGTACTAGAAAAGTTATGAGAGAAGATAAGAAAGGTGAAATACAAAGTAACAACAATAGGACTGACAAAAAGGAATAATAAATAGGGAAAGGGTTGATGTTGTAAGGTATTATATAAAAATTGAGATTCCTATATTACAGAATACAAAGCATATAGATCTCAAGTATCATTTTGTTGGAAAACCTGTGATTAATAAAAACGTTAAACTCATTATGTCAATACCAAATAAAGTTCAGCAGAGATCTTAACTAAAGCGTTGGATGGTACAACTCATTATAAATTATCGTCATCATTTCAGGGAAATAGAAAAATAGAAAAATATCGAATTTCAAGGTTTTCATTTGATATTGACTCAATCAAAATCCAACCATATTATATTATGAAATTACAGTAATTATATGTTATTCAAATAACAATTTACAATTCATAACGTTATATTCATAACGATTGATGCTAGATAAGATGGTAATAGGAAAATACAACAGTATGAAATTATAGAAACAAGATCTGGTGTGTATAGTCATGTGACAGTGAGAACAGCCAAGATTTGGGAGAATTGAGTCGTCGAGAAATCTCAATTTTAGAGTTAGGAATGAACTATTAAATGTATATACTATTGATTTATATACTTCCTTATGTTCTACGAGTCATATATAGAACCTAGATAGTTATCGAAAGATATAATTATTCAACAGATAATAAAATATTACGCTTTGAACATTACAATTTTGCAGTGGAATTCCAGTAGATAGTTCTTGATTGATGACGGGTATATAAGTTGGAGTCAAAGGTTTTTGAACTTTTCTGAGCTTACAAAAATTCAACGAAATAACAGAATAAACTATTGACTTTCTTTTTGCAAGCAGATTCAATGGATTATCAGTAAGATTAATACCAGTGTTTTGTGTTCGATTCCGTAGTGGTTAGTAGATGAAGAAATTCTTCAACATTTGGAGAGTTCAAATCAAAACTAGTAGTTTGACTTTCTGGCAAAACATTTGGAGATAGTGAGGCTGGAGCTATGGATTTAGAGGCTTGTGGATTTAACGAGGTTGGTGAATCATTATCCTCACAGTCAATGTTAAGAACATACGGGGAGTCAGAATCTTCAGGAAAAATGATAGGGTCAACAATAACTTGTTCAATGGAACTATCTGTATGCTTCGAATTGATCAGAAGTTTTGACTGGTTAAATGAAACATGACCATGATTAATATGAGCTTTCATCATCTCAGATTCAGAGTCGGAATCCAGATATTTGTTCCCGAAAATCATGCGCTTTAAGCAATCATAAGCGACCACTTTTGACTGCAGTAGCAACAAAAATATTGTCGCGCAAAATTTCCAAATTGTCATGTTTTATAGTCATCGAGTAACCCTTTTGTTCTTCTCCTTCTTCTTATCCTTGTCAGGACATAATGAGCTCAAATGACCCAGTTTTTGGCAGGAGTAACATCTCACGTTCTTCAAATTAGAAAATACCTCTTTATTTGAAGGTAAGTCTAACCTAGCATCAACAATTTTTTCTGCTGTCAAATCACGAATATTAATGTCCAAAACATCTAAATCAATAGCATCAAATACTTCATTGTCATTGAAAACTTTTAGGGTTCTCAAGAACCTAGAGATAGTTACATCATCGTATCGTGCTATAAAGAACATTGGGGCTAGATGCTTGAATTGTGGAAAATAGTATTGAAGATTTTCGGACATATTGATAAAATCCGTATTTTCCATTCTGCATCCCTTTTGGATAAATGATTTGATTAGTTTAGCACGTTCATAATTATTAAGCCTTGCTAGTGTCACATTCATTAACGCCAATAATGATAAACCTTTTTCCTTTTTATTCACCGCGTCTAAAACACCTTCGTCAAATTTAGCTCTAATCAAAATGTCAATTGTCATGGATAATCTTGTTGGTTCAGAATCAAACTCTGTTGCATCAGCTAACTCCCTGATATCAATAATACCAAGATCGATGTTACCGAGGGCACCGTATAGCCAATTTTTAAAAGTAGGAAAGTCACACTTGTTCGTGAATTTCTTTTCTTTTTCAACAGCTATTCTTGCCTCCTTTATTGTGTCGAATGGAACATCAAAGTGAGGGTCAAAAATGAACATGGTAAGAAATAAAGATTGGAAATATATCGTTATGGATATGTAAATAAGTAATTTTTACATATATATATAATTTATGATGAATTTAGTAGTATAAGATCTATCTCAAGAGGTACCTAGAACAAACAACTAAAGGGGAAACAAGAGATTTATATAACAAGAGAATAACTCTAGATTTTGTGGGTCGTGTAAGACTTAAAAAATATCTAGTTCCCCTTTCACATCATCTACTCCATTCCAATCGGTGAGGTTTTTTGTACTCATGGTGTAATATGATAGATATTGTTAATGTAGTTAACTAAGATAAGTTTTTGTTATAGCGAGTGGTAATATTGAGTAACTGTAGCCGAAGGGTTCTAAGTATCGTAAATACAAGTTAGCCTCTAGGTTACTATGAATATAAACTAACTACACAAGAGTCTAAAAGAATAAAAAAGAAGAACAAGAGAAAAAAGAGAAAGAAATTGTGACAGAAAAATCACAATCATTTGTACTAGAAAGTTCAAGAGGGAAGATAAAAAAGATGAAATACAAAGTAACAAAAATAGGACTGACAAAAAGGAATACTAAATAGTAAATAGGGAAAGGGTTGATGTTGTAAGGTATTATATAAGAATTGAGGTTCCTATATTTCACCTCCGGGGGTTGGGCAGTTAGTCGGATTTCAGGGTTGTTTGTAATATACTCAGCACATAAACCTGAAGCAAATCTTTCGAGTTTGCTTGATCGAATCCATTGAGTGGTACCATTGACAAATTTGGCATTGATTGAGATTCCTTCTGCTTTCTTTTTATGGTCAATGAGAGAATGTAATTCAACTTCAGAAGAGCCATCGTTATAGCGTCTGATTTTCCGAGTAGGTGGCATTAGAGCAACGAAGAAGGATTCTGGAACGGTGTTTTGTTTTCCCAATTGACTAATGTAAAATACCGGGGACCTTTTAGAAGATGGCAGGAGTTCTAATTTGTAGCTGACAGCAAAAGGACCACTACATTCAGCTCTTATACTGGTAGGAAGATTGTTATTTTGAACGTCACCTGTTTCGATCAATTTTGTATCAATTAAAGCCGTATTACCTTCATCAAATTCAACGTCTTGGTGTCTCGAATCGAGATAGACTTTATTTTTAGTATGTGATGCAACCAAAGCAGCTTTCTAATCTATTTAGGAATTCAGTTAAATGATCAGAATGCACTCCGTCTGGGGTTAGGGAGTATTGCAGAGAAGAACAATTTTGGGGACTGTAGCCAAGGTCAACCTGATAAGGAGAAAGGCCAGCTAAAGAAGTTTAGGGTGATGCTCTGATAACGAATTCGGCCATTAATAGGCAGTGAATCCAGGAGGAGCTATCTGAAATGTAAAATCTTAAGTAATCTTGTAAGGTACGAATATAACGTTTGGCTTTACCGTTTCTTTGATGATGATCAGTAGCACTTAGATGAGAAACATTGCTAATGTTAGATAAGAAAGCATTGACTACTGATTTTCAAATTGACGACCACGATCGGCATGGATGGCAGTGGGGACAGCATGAACGGGAAAATGTTAACAAGCAAGAATTTTCAGGAACTCTTCCGCCGAGAAGTTTTTTGAAATAGGATGAAAACGACAGCGAGAAGAAAACAACAATAACAAGGATCGAATTAAACGTAAGACCAAAATGTGTAGCATCAGGAAAGCCTGAGACAAGAGCGACAGCAATCGAAGATCAGTGTCAAATGGGAGGAGGGAGAGATTGAGGAGTACCGGCAGTAAAAGTTTTGGATTTAACTCGTTGACATGTTACACAACCGTTCACAAAGTTCTTAACAAGGTCATCTAAATGGGGATAATAAATTTTTTGGCGTAGCGCGATAGTTATTTGATCGATACCAAGATGACCACCTAAATAAGCAGTATGGTAAGCTCCTACTAACTGAGGAACTTGAGATTGAGGAACACATAGACGAATGCCATCTCGATACAGTAATCCATCTTCCGAAAGGTGGTAACGAGCATGAGCACCAGGATCACGAATAATAGGACCAAAGGAATCATCAAACGAGTAAGCAGCTTTGAAAACCGAGGACCAGTTTGAAGTAGGAGTAATGGTGATATGATGGGACGAAGTAGTGAGCTCGGAGTTTGTCCCAGGAAGGCGAGATAAGTAATCGCCAGGTTCATTAGTGGAACCAGGAATGTGAGCTATTGTCAACTCGAAAAAACATAGTTCAGCTAATCAATGTGCATGTTTGGGGTTGAGGTCATTGGACCGAAATATGTCAAAAGTCGGTTTATGATCCGCTTTAATGAGAACATCTGACTTTGTCCACTGTGGACCAATTCACTTTATGTTTACTGAATTTCATGGACCGATTTTCGATGAGAATACACCGTCAGCGTCATTCTTTTGCCAAAGAACAGCGCCGGTAGCAACTTGACTGGCATTGGTAGTGATTTTAATGGAGCGGTCAGATTGAAAAGGGTACAGGGTCATGGTGGCTAGTTCGAGGTCAATCGAGTGGGAAAAGGAAATTTGACATTCATCAACCAGTTGAAAAGTAAATTCTTTCTTAACGTGACGGTGAGGGGGCAGTGACAGTCGCAAAATCGGGGATGTATTCAGAGATATATGCTAAATTGCCTAGGAGAGTTTGAACTTCCTTCTCAAAATAGGGCGCAGGAAATTTTTTTGATGGTTTCAGCGGTATGGTCCTGAGGAGAAAGTTCGACTTGACCGGAAGGACTTTTCTTCAAGGTGTGGCAAACCCATTCAATTGAGGTTTGAAAAAATTGGGATCTCTCAACATTAAGATGTAGACAACGTTTATGCGAGTGTTTTCAAAATGGATTGCAAATGCTGGGTATGTTGTTTAACATTGTCAACAAAAATGGAAATATCGTCTAGATAAACACGAATACGCTCCTGGTGAGCTTGTAGAAGATTGGTACTAAAACGGCAAAAGATCTCAGGGGAAATGACTAGACCGAAGGGAAGAACACGGAAAGACTAGATTTTGCCAAAAGAACGAAAAGTAGCGAGTTCTTCAGTGGCTAGACATAGGCCAAGATGATGATAGGCGGAAGAAAGTTCACTAATTAGAACCCTTCATGTTAACAAGGAGATCAGAGAGGTTTGGAATTTCTGTTGGTTATTTTTGAACAATTTTATTTAATTGACGATAATCAACAACACAAGGTTTCTTCCCAGTGACATAGTGAGATGTAGCGCTCACAGGTTTGATAAATCTGAGGTCAAGTGATCGAGCGATCTCAGCTTGAAGGAGACCGGTTTTTTGATATCCATGTGGATCATTGGGTGCCGGGCAATAGACGATAAAGGATCAGCTAAAACAATTCGGTAGTAGCAGGGCCAGGTTGATAAGCAGTGAGGAGTATCAGGAGAACATGATTGTAAGAAGGGGTAGAGGCACCATGGATTGTATTAGTAATAGTATGGGGAGTGGAAGGATCACAGAGCATATTACCGCCACTGGTCGAAACCAGATAGGAACCAATAAGAGATGGTGAAGAACCAGTACCAAGTAAGGCAAGAATGATTTAGTACACCATTCAAAAAGGCATTCTTAGCATCTAATTGTCTAAGTTTCCAATTATGAATAGCAGAGTAAGCAAAAATAAAACGCATTGTTTCAAACGACATAACAGGGGA
>JAKTQZ010000096.1:0-23975 GCA_030579435.1 Ogataea nitratoaversa
GCACTGATTGGGCATGTATTGTATAATTGTATAATTGTATAATTGTATAATTGTAAGTGTTTAGTGCAATGAATGAATTTATATACTGTTGATACCATTTATATAATATATTATATACAATTGAGGATACGATAAGTCCATATAGATACAATGTACAGTAGTAAACTTGACTTGCAAAGCACATGATGATGATCCAATCATCATTAATACACCCCCACCCTTTCGGTGCCTTCAATTTCACTTTCTCCCCCCCCCAAATTTCCTATTTTTAAAGTGCGTTTTCTGTGAAAATTTTTAGTGGTTTTTTTACGGGGCAATTTTTTTTTGTTATTGAAATAATATTTATTAGCATTATCTATATATCGGCAACCAATTTTGATTGATTGATTGATTGATTGATTGAATCTAAATTAAATTGTTTATTTTTCTTATACACGTTTCAATATAAATTATATTATCCTTATAGATAATACGGTTCATAATATAATTTGAAACTATCAACTTGTATTTTCATACAGGTAGAAGTAGTACGTACAGTTAGAATTTACTACTGGATAGTGACGACATCTGTATAATAAATATATTTTGAATTCATTTTATCTATCTTTCTATCTATTGATCTTCAGAGCAATTTATTAGATCATTCAATTTTGTCCTCTAGTTTGTGCAGTCACATTGCATTGAATTAGCATCATATCATTTAATCAACTTGTTTCACGGTCACATTGTTTATTATATATACTTCCCCCAGTATAGAAGGGTAGTACCAGAGAATTATATTGATTATAATCTCTCTCTCTCTCCAATAGCATCTACTTCACAAAGATTTGTTTAGTATTCCTCACTACTGTATATAATTACTCATAGTCTATCATCATGCAAGACTCATCAATATCAAATACTTCAACTGCCCAAATACCGTCGTCATCATCATCATCATCATCACCATCATCATCATCACCATCATCATCATCATCACTCAAGTCCCCTTCAGAACAAATAGTATCCTCGATATATTCTTCGCCCCAGTCTCAATCGTATACTTCAAAGTCCCAACAACAACAACAACAACAACCGCATAGAACAGATAAAATTGATAAGCAATCTTTAGAATATGTTTTGCGAAGTGGATTAGCTGGTGGTGCAGCAGGTATATCTGCTAAAACTTTAATTGCTCCATTGGATAGAGTTAAAATTTTATTTCAAACTAACAATCCACATTATTCTCATTTGGCAGGTTCATTTAAAGGAATGGTAAAAACAATGCAATTGATTTATTCAAACGCAGGTATATCAGGTCTTTATCAAGGTCATTCTGCAACATTATTGCGTATTTTCCCTTACGCTGCAATCAAATTCGTTTGTTATGAACAAATTCGTACAATACTGATTCCTCGTGATGAATTTGAAACCGCTGGAAGAAGATTATTAGCAGGTTCATTGGCTGGTGTTTTATCAGTTGCATTCACATATCCTCTAGATTTAATTAGAGTTAGACTGGCTTTTGAAACTTCTCATAAACAAATCAACTATGGAAGAGGAAAAATATGGCATATTTTAAAAGTGATCTATAATGAACAACCAAGATATGAATTTAATACAGGTGGTGTTTTAAGAAATGAACCATTTTTAACCAGAATTTTCTATAATACAATAGATTCAAATAGAAAATTTTTTCAAGCATTAACCAATTTTTATAGAGGTTTTATACCTACTATAATTGGAATGGTTCCATATGCTGGGGTTTCTTTTATGACACATGATTTAATCCATGATTTATTCAGATCCCAAAAATTAGCCAAATATACAGTCATGGAAAATTACAAGAGATCTGCAAAAACTACAACTACAACGATAGATTTGGATACTCAGGTTAAAAAAACAACAACTTTTGAAACCAATGAGAAAAAAACAAAATCAGAGTCATCCTTCGATACTAGAAAGCCATTGAAAACTTGGGCACAACTTGTAGCTGGTGGAGGAGCAGGGATGTTAGCCCAAGCTGCTGCTTATCCATTTGAAGTTATTCGAAGAAGAATGCAAGTTGGTGGAGTTACTAATTCAGGTGGTCAATTCTTTTCAATAGGTTATACTGCTGCTATAATATATGCAGATAAGGGACTGAAAGGATTTTATGTTGGTTTAGGTATAGGATTTATAAAGATTGTCCCAATGTTTGCTTGTTCGTTTTATGTTTATGAGCGGTGTAAGAGTTATTTAATGATTTGAAAAGAAAAGAAAAGAAAAATAAAAATAAAATAAAAAGGGGGGAATTAGTGTAAAGGTATTGTGTATTATTTATATATTTTGGAGAAGTATGTTAATTTCTTTTGTATCACTTATATCAAAATGAAATTTTATGTTTACTTAATATTCACTATTTAGTATTTGAAATTCAGGAGTCTTATTGTATGAATATTAGATATCGATTATTGAATATTGAATATGTATTTGAATTCAATTGGAGAGGAAAGTTGATTTTTTAATCAAATTCAACTCCAAAGTTCCGTTTGACCCCTTTATCAACGTAATCTGCCAAACCTGGATCACAAAATCATTCGATAGAATTAAAGAGTTATCATCATGGTCATATTCAACTCTTGAAACCTCAAAACCGATATTAAGTCCTTGAATATTATTTATGCTGTTTTTTGATACCAATTTACCAAATTTATTAACAACCAGTAAACTGTTAGTGTATATCAAGAGACATAAATTGAACTTTTCAATCTTGATCAAGTCAATGGGTTTTTGTGATGTTATTGGCGCCGTTAATTTATTAAATTCCTCGTCAAAGGTTGGAAATGCAGAAAACCCAAATCCTTCATTCACCGTTACGATTCTAGCATTGTTGATTGAGTCTGAGTACTCATCAAATTTGAATAGATGGTATCCATGGTTAGTTATACCAATCAAACTCTTTTTGAAAACATTCAGTTTAACCATTTGAAAATTAACAGGAACTTCAAGTCGTATTCTAAACGTTTGAATCAATTCTTTTCCAAAAACCACGTCATAAACTGGGTCTAAAACAACCAACTGATTTGCGCTTGGTGATTCACAATAGATAAATAATGAATCAAAAATTGGATGTCGTTCAAATAATTCAATCGATCTATCGTCATTCAATAGGCCATAGCACGATATCTCTTTTCGAAAGTTTAGCGGAGCATTGTATAATGTTAATAAATCATTTAATTTGAAGCATTTCAACTTCTTTTTAGATTTAACAATGACAAAGTTTTTCACCACGATTAATTGATCAATTGAGGAAATACTAGCTAGTCTAATCCAATTTTGTAAATCGTGTTCCGTAATATAAATTCCATTGTCGGTGAATGTTATCAGGTAAGCTTCTTCGTTATGAACGATTGTTTGTGGTTTCGTTGTGTTAAATGTTGAATGTGGGGTCTGATTCACCATTTTAGATGTAGAATACTCACTGGTGTTGGCATGCAGTAAAGTAATGGATTTTGAATACGAATTTCTTTTTGAAACTGTAGCCAAGATTGATTCATCTTCAATGGAGGTCTCTTGAACTCGTTTGAGGTCTGTCAAAATGTTGATCAGGCCATTAACGGAAGTTTGATCGTCTGCTCTCAACAAAAACATATTACCGTTGTTAGAATCGAGTAATTCAACTGAGATTGACGCATCATGCGTCATTGTCACTTGTAAATATTCAATGTTTATCAATCTTGCTTTTTTTAAACCATCCGTTATGATCATCAAATCGTTATCGTATATTGAAACTGTAACCGGTTTGAAAATTTTTCTTTTCTTGCTTTGGATCTCGAAGGGTTTTTGAAATTTCACTTTCTTATCTTTTAATTGCAAGTAATTCATAATTATTGATTCAGTTGTGAATTGCTTCGATGACAAATCTTTATGTTTTATTTGTTTGATCAAATATCTCAAATCTAATTCTTTACTGATTATTGTATCTTCATTCAATGCCTTTATGCTTGAAATGCTTTCATTTTCATCTATTTCATTGATGTTGCAATGGATTGAATATTTCGAAGATGTAGTGGTATTAGCGGAAGTCGTACGAGTCAATTCGTGAATTTGTTGTTCATTTTGCCTCTCGATAATGTACTTTGGTTGTTCATATTCTTCAGTTTCTTGTTGAATGTCGACAGAGGTGGACTCAAAAAGACCATTTATTTCCAAAATCATGCCATTGATGTCTTTGGCCTTTACATCATTATCACTTTCTAGTTCTTCTATTTCTTCATCTATATCGGTATCCTCCTCAATTTCATGTATTGTGGGTATTCTACTTATCTCGATAGTCTTGTCGTTAATGTTTTCATCGGCTAGAGTATTATAATCTTCTTCTTCGTCTTCTTCTTCGTCGTCTTCTTCTTCTTCTTCTTCATCCAGTCTAGGAATCATAGGAATGTTGTGTCCTCGCTGGTCTTCAGAATTGTTTTCCTGATCTTCGGTCTCAATATCAAATACATCAACTTCATTATCACTTGGCAAGTCAATGACAGGAATCAATGGTAATCCCAATTGTAACTCTAACACATCTTTGTGCCTAACTAGTATTTTATCATCAATTTGGTTATCGTCATCAACATCCAGTAAAGGAATTTTTGGTATTCTTTCTAGTTCGTGGTCAATTTTATCGTCACTTTTCGAATGTATCGTATAAATATCATCAGTTCCCAAGTCCTCTCTGATCACAGGTACCAAGTTATCAGACACTAATATCCTAGTGACTTCTGATCTAGATCTTCTACTAGGAGGAGGAGGAGGGGCAGGTCTCGGTTTATACTCTTTAACATGTGGGTCTCCGCTGCTCTGATGTCTTGAAGTCGAGTAATGTGTTGTTCTTGTTTGAACAGAGTAGACAGAGTTGCTTCTAGACACTGGAAAATTCGATGAAGCGTCAAACGAAGCGGCGGTCATTGGATAAGAATAGATTGTTGATGAGTCTTCTTGCTTCTTCCGAAGCGGTAGACTCAATTTGAAATCATCTCCAGCTGTCGTGTTGCTCAATTCAAATAACGATGGTCGCCTTGGTAAACTCGGAGGAATATTTCGCAATTTAGTCCTCGTATCTTGTACAACATTGGTGTCGTCATTGAAATTGTTGGTACCGAGGGGTACAAAAAAGGAATTAGGGGATTGATCATAGTCTCCATAAACAGTATTTCTTCTTTGAATGTTAGACGGCTTTGGTGGTAGTTGAGGTGCTGAAGCCAGGTGACGACGATTAGAGTGTTTCATAGTACAACTTTGAAGTTCAATTATGATCACATTTCACCTCATCAATTGTCTAGAATACAATTAGATTAAGGAATTGAGTTAATTATTATACCAAGTTATAGGTGAATCAATTAAAAATAGAAACGAAGATCTTGGATCGACAGATCTAGAACTGATGTCAGTTATACCCAGGCTGTGTTCAAACTACGCCTTTTTCAACGGGTTATTTTTAGCTCGTTTAATATAATAAATATTAAATAATAAAGAATGAATAATAAATATTAAATATTTAATATCAAATAATAGATACTCAGAACAGTAAATATTAGTAAATACTATAAAAAAAACCCTTCAATAAAACTACTTCTACCTAATGTGTATAAGTACTTATACTTGCATCGTTAATAATTGAGGTTTAACGAAACCAGTCGCTGGACTCCAATTATTATCTTGTTTCATCCATGAAGCAAACGGGTAACTTGGAATCGTTTTAACTTTTGCTTCTTTTTCAATTAAACCATTCTCAACTTGGTACTCAATCAATTTCTCCAAGAACGGTTTCAAATGCTCTCTCATACAATCATAGTGTCTGAAGCGAATAATATCTTCAGGTGATTCATACATCACGTTTAATAGAATGGAGGGAACCATAGGCTCTTCTTTAGCCTCATTGGCAATATCAACGAATAAAGGATGACTAGCGAATAGAATAACGTTCGTCTTTGGCAATTTGATCAAAGTTTGTCTTTCCATTCTCACTTTGAATTGCTCGAATGGTATCTTTGAGACATACTTTTCAAACTCATCATGAGATAACTCCTTGGCTTTGGGATAAATCTCACTACAGTGTAACTCTTCATCCCATCCGATGTGATAAGAAACTCTTTCAGCAGGATCTTCAAATCTATCAAACCATTTGTCCATGGATTTCTTTAATTTACTTTCATAGTATGGAACTCTTGTATGAATAAAATCCATTGCTTTGTTGACTATCGGTAAAATGCTAAATCCGCCACCTGCAAAGGCCACAGTTGTACCAATACAGTAATGCAGTCCATCCTCTTTTTTTTGAACAACATAAAAGTCCTCCATCGAAATCTTGGAAACAACAACTAACGGATCCAGCTCATCCATATTTATTGTATCGCTAGTCAATTTATTATACACAATCCTTTTGTTTTGTGAATCTCTAACGAAAAGTAATGGATACCTATTAGTATAATGATCAACCACAAATTCCATGAATTCAATAAGTTCAGGTTCAAAACCTGGAACATAGCTCAAAAATTCATTAGTTTTCAACTTTTCAGGATCATAGTTATCGAATATTACAGCCTTTTGTTTATGGAATTTAACGTAGTCCTTATCCACTATCCCCCAGTAATTCATATCTAATTTGCATAAAGACATTGTTTGGTTATGTGGGAATCTAAAAGGCATGTATTTTCTATCGCAATAGCCACCTTGGACATCCTCCACAGTGATATTTAAAGGTTTGATGATTTGGTTGAACTCTTTATACTCTTTCTTTTGCGCTCTTATCTTTAGATAGTACTTGACTACGGAGATTATTATTGGTATCGAAACCGCAATCCCTAAAGAGAGCTTAGGATCTAGTGACCTTGCCATCTTGTTTGTGTTTAGGTACTTAAACAGCTATGAAAATGACTAAACACTTAATTTGAGCTAACTGAAAAGACACTCAATAAGAAAAACATAGTAATTACTATTAGTTACTTAGTATTTAGTTTAAACATTATACTATTTGAATTTTATAGATCATAGCATTTTGCTTTGTCAATTGTAGATAACTCATAACTTGCTTGGAATGTAGCGTAGCGGTTAGGAAAATTCCGTGGGCCCCAGCTCCTTATCTAACAATTTCCCCGAACTGGACCGTTTTTTTATCCGATGGGGCGCGCTTTCCGCCCTGATGTACCCTTTACTCTTCTATTTTTTTACAAACTACAACTTTGATTTCTTCACATCGAAATTGTCCACGTTCAACTGAATCACATTGGTCAATCCAGTTTTAACAGGACAATCATCCTCAATGATTTCTTCAATCGACTTTTTAATTCCATTGATACACCATCCATCGTGTTGTGAAACACGTTTGGCCAATCCCTCAGCTGCTTTGAGGCCTGAATCAAAGTTGTCCACTACATCATTACGAGATCCTAAGCCCAGTTCCAAAACTTCATCAATACCAAAAAAATCACCTGTCATACTTAACTTCATTAACAAAGAAATGTTGCGGCTTTGTTTAGCCATTCTTTGTAAAATTCCTATATCGGGAATCAACCCTAATTGGATTTCTTTCAAACTGAAGGTAACATCTTTAGTGAAGATTCTTATCGTGAAGCAACATAGAATATCTAATGCAAGTCCATAATTTTTAAGTCCATGAATCAACCCAATAGTTGGTTTACTAATTCTCAAAGGTGTGGAGATTGCTCTTTGGAAAGTCTCGATAAATTGGAAAAATTTCTCTTTGGTTTCAATACCCTTTTGGAACTTACGCATAATAAATTTCAAGTTCAACCCTGAGCTGAAAGTCTTACCAATCCCAGAAACTATAATGACTTTGATTGAATTGTCAGAGTCTAGTTCAAGTAGTGCAGATTCGTATTCCAACCAAGTTTCTTCATCGAAAGAATTCAATGTTCCTGCTCGATTTATTTGCAAATGGACAACTCCTTGACCCAACTCATGGATAAGAAAGTTTTTAAAGGTCTTCGAACTCATGTTGATTTTGGGTGTTATTAAATAAGTTACTAACATAAAATAGTTATATTCAAATCACCTAAAAGATATGTTGATTAAAGAAAAAAAACAATAGCTAATAAATACAGTCAGAAACAGCAAAACTCATTTTCACATGCCCAAAAAATGTGGGGGAACCAGCTTGTGGCTGGTAGAGTCTATGACGCCACAATACCAGCCTTGTCTTTAAGTATCTTGCACAGCCCGTGTTTGTCCAGATTCTTTCCGATCAGCACTAATCGGCTGTTTTCAAGCTCCAACTGATCGACATTGTCCAACCCATCATACACATCGTATGTCTTTCGGACACCTTGTATAACTTTGTATGTATCTTTAACAAAAATCAAACCTTTTGTTCGGTGGATCTCAATGTCTAGATCATCTTCTTCTTGCCATAGGATGTACTGTAAGAATTTTTCAAAGTTATCGTAAAGCAAGTCACTCTCAATTTTCGGGAAATTTAATGTAATTGTGGTTATTCTATGATCATGGAATTTGCCACTTTCCTGAATATTTGTGTTTTGTATAAGCTGCTTGATGTCTCTACTCTCATATGCATGTAAATCTAAAATTTTATCCAAATCAATGTCTCCAAATTTTGTCGTGTAAATAGGAACAACTGAATTGATAAGTTTAACTCTTTGTTCAATGTTGTTTAATCTTTCAGCGTCATTTTCTATTTTGTCTATCTTGTTCAACAAAATACAATCAGCTAGAGCTATTTGCAAGTGTGCTATGGTAACGTTACTATCCTGATGTGTCTCGTATTCCGTTGTACTATCATCTCTGTGGAAATGGCCTCCTATATCATCCAATGACTTTTCAACATGCTCAGAGTCCAGCACTGTAACAACCCCGTCAATATAAACGTTGGAAGACAACGCATCATCTAACCAAAACATAGTAGCAATTGGGGCAGGATCAGCCAATCCTGTTGTCTCTAGTAAGATATGATCGAAACCCTCCCTCTTGGCGACCAATCTTTCAATAGCAGCCACGCCATTATCCTTAACAGAACAGCAAAGACATCCGTTTCCTAAATCTAACCATTCCTCATATACGTCTTCTTTGTCTTTGTCCTTCACTGTCAATGATTTCTCAATTTCAGCAGAATCACCGAATTCATTCAATATAACAGCTATTTTACGATCACCTTTTTTTGCTATTTGTTCGAGTAGCGTTGATTTTCCTGACCCCAAATAACCCGTTATAATTGTAACCGGGACTTTTTTATCAACCGTTTCTTCGGACAAACCTGCTTCTTGTCTATATTGTTTTACTGGGTAGCCAGAAAGTGATGAAGAAAACTTAATCTCTTCATTTTCATCAGTGACTAGTTCGGGGATTTGTTCATCGTCATCAAAATTCATTTCAAAAGCTCTCTAGATGGTTCTTTCCCCCTAATGTATTGGACCCTCTAGTGTTCAAGACATCCAAGCACCTTTAAAGAGAACTAGCGAGTAAGTACACTGGGTTTTGAAGAGAAACTGATAGGTTATTTGTCAAGCGAAACCCGACCTCCTCCCACGTGGAGAATATTCAGATTCTTAGAAAAATAATTTTTCGCCTCGCCTTTAAAAATAAATTTTCAAAAACAGATACAAATAAGATCGTTTAGTGCCATAAAAGTGCTATATTTGGGATCTCCAATCTTATGTCGTCAAAAACTCAGAGCTATAGTTAGCATTAGTACTCCTTTCAATTGCTTTTTTTATAATTGAGGTTAATAGGCATGGGTTCACTTCTTTCAGGATTACAAGATGTGTCACTACTAATACTCATAGTATTCCACTTGGTGATTTCTCCATTCACAAAAGTGGAAGAATCATTTAATCTACATGCATCTCATGATATAATCAAGTATGGGCTTGAAGATTTGGAAAAGTATGATCATATTGAATTTCCTGGGGTTGTCAAACGTACATTCATTGGTCCAGTCGTCATTTCATCAATTATCAGACCATTTTTGAGTACAGTCGATAAATATACCGACTTGCTCTTACCTGATAACTCTATCTATAAAATAACAGATCTGAACTACCAATTTTTGGTTCGATTACTGATTGGACTATCCAATTGGTATGCTCTAATCACTCTAAAAAGATCCATTGCGAACGCGTGTAGCAAGTCAAGTCGATCAATTGGGCTATGGTTTGGGTTGCTACAATTTACTCAATTTCACATCACTTATTATGCTTCTAGAACTTTACCCAATTTTATAGCTTTACCTTTAGTGAATTTAGCAATTTCAAGCATTGTGCTGGGTGACATAAATAGGGGACTAGCAATGCTATTCTTGACGGGTACAGTATTTAGAGTTGAAATTTTATTTTTTGCTGGTATTCTAACAATTTGTTGTTTGTGCAATAAGCAAACCACTCCCATACAGGTCTTGCCTTTTTTCATCATTTCATTGTTTATCGGCTCTGTTTTCAGTTTTTGCATTGATTCATACTTCTGGCAAGTTGAATATACCCTTCCTGAAGTGGAGTCATTTATCTACAACGTTCTGTCAGGGAACTCCAAAAACTGGGGAACAGAACCAATTCATGCGTACATCACCAACTATTTCAAAAAACTTTTCATGATTCCCCTTGTTCCGATACTTGCCGTTCCTGGTCTATTCATAGATTTGGTTAATTTCAGGGTGAAGACTATTCAATCTATAAGTATAGCATCTGCATTATTTGTGGGTATGATGTCATTACAACCACATAAAGAATGGAGATTTATAATATATGCAATTCCAGGATTAACAATGTCTGCAGCCGTTGCCATCAGCAAAATCAACCTGAAAATGAAATCCTTTAGATCAATAGTAAACATAATTGTGATTTTATCTTGCATAGGTAACTTATTATTAAGTTTGGCATTTAGTTACATTTCGAGTTTCAACTACCCTGGTGGGAAGGCATTGAACCAGCTCAATTTGAAACTTCACGAGACTAAAAACCAATTTAATCTGTTGGGCGACTCTACTGTTATTCACTTAGATGTGCCGACTTGTATGACTGGTGCGTCATTATTTGGACAATTAAAAGAGACAGATGGAAGAGGTGATGTTATTTATGACAAGACCGAAGACCCAGAAAAACTCAGAAAATACGATAATCAATTATGGTACACTTTTGACTATGTAATAACTGAAATTGATCAAGACCATGTTTTTGAGGGTAGCAATGAACAAATACGGGCACTTCCAGTGTTGGATCATTGTGAATGGTTAAAAATTGATGTTATTGATGGTTATACGGGAGTCGATAGATCCAGTTTCATCACTTGGTTGCAGAGCGTGACTAAAAATCCGGTTGGCTTTATTCATTTGGTTGTTAAATCATTCAGGTTTCTTGACTTTCGTTTGTTAAAGGGACAGTTTGGCCAGTTTGTTAAGTTGGAACCACAACTATACATCTACGAAAAAGTTTGCCATAAACAACAATACATTTAGAAAATGGTCTCATTTACATAATTAATGAACATTAAATAGTTATAAATACTAAGTACTAATTAGTAAATATTATAAGTTAACACTAATCAAAAAACTTATGGTAGTTGAATAAAGAGTACTAATCACTAAGCACTAAATTTGCGAATATTATACAGTTCTTATCTACCCGTGGGTAATTTTCAAATTTTTATTCATCGGAATAGACCTGTAAGAATGCTGTGCAACGGACTCACATGGTAAAATTACACCGGGAGAGATATTTAATCATAGTTCAATGACTGGAACCCGTACTATTCTCGAAAGCCTCGGACTGTCCCATACTATTATAGACCAAAGACACAATAAAACAGAAACTTTAAAGCAACTAATGGAATCAATATGAGCAGCGATCATTTCAAATTCTTCTGTATCTTGGACCTTTCACATTGAAAATGATGACTTTTCTAAACTTGAAACCAGCGTAAAATGCAAGCAAGAGAACAAACAGGATTAAGATCGTCATTAAATGAGTACCTTTAGAGCTGTCAAATGCAGCCTCTTTAGCTTCATGATCTGCTTCACTCTTAGATGATTCTAAATTCTCGTCTGAGGGGTCTAATCCTTCATTTTCATTCGTATCTGCTGATTCCTTTTCAGACCCTTTGATTGTGGACTTTGAGTCCGCGGTCTTTGCATCCGGACTATCGGCGTCGGCCTTTGACCCACCAATGTTTTCGATCTTTGATTCATCTCCCTCTTCTTCTTCTTCTTCTTCTTCTTCGTCTTCGTCCTCAGTGATAGAAGCAGTAGTGTCTGGTGTACTGACACCTTTCAAGAGACCGTTTTCTTCTTTTTCTGAGATATCTGCGACTTCTCCGTCTTCTTCGTCAAGAGTGGACTTAACTTCGATTTCAGTAATGACAATATTTTCTAAAGGCCTATTATTTCCACTGCTTACCTTTGATGTCTCAATCAAACTCAAAGTATCAAACCCTTCGAGTAGCTGACCAAAAACAACATGTTTACCATCCAACCAGCTGGTTATAGCGGTGGTGATAAAAAATTGTGAACCACCTGTATCTGGTCCCGAATTCGCCATTGATAGACGACCAATCTTGTCATGCTTCAAATCAAAATTCTCATCAGGTAGAGAACCACGCTCTTTCCCATAGATGGAATAGCCACCCGTACCATCATTATTTTCAAAATCACCCCCTTGAATCATGAAGTCTTGAATCACTCTATGAAATATAGTGTTTTGGTATTTCTTTGTCTTGCTCAATTGATAGAAATTCTCAACAGTCTTAGGAACAACGGTACCAAATAAACCTAGTTCAAGTGTACCTAGTGGGTTCTCCCCTTGTTGAATGGTGAAGATAACTGTGTGAGTGATATCAGGGTCCTCCTTAGACACAGGTAGAGCATTTGTTATATTCAATAGTAAAAATGAGAAAAAATAAAGCAATGATTTCAAATGCATCATATCGTTAATCCAGTATCTCTTATGTTTCCAATTTCTGTGAGCAAGCTTTATTCAATAGTGAAAACTTGGTGAAAGAGATTCTTTGAATCGTTAAGGATTGTGTTATAGTTCAGTTCACACATAATGGGACAGGAGAAGATCATAAATTGATTAATTATCATCGATATCTAACATACTTCAAAAAATGAAGTTGTAGAGTTTGTTGGTGCAGGGGTGTAAACTGAATAAGCGCTAATTTCAACCTTTAAATTTTATCAAAATCCCATTTTTGAATTTAAAGATCTATGTTTTCAACAATAAATCAAATATGAAGAAATATTTTATACATTTGGCCGATAATTAAAAAGTGAAGCTGGTTCAAAAAAAAATTCTAAGTAAAACTTATGGTACTACAAAGTTTAAATACTCACCCAATGGGTATATAAAATAATCAGAAGGAGCTCATGGGGTGACGGGTCTAATGTACACTATTATGAGGAATTGTTGATGCAGCTAATAACACTATACTATTAACTCGACAATTCACTTAGTTTATTCTATAATAAAGTATACTGTTATTACACTAAAAATAAATAATTGCAAAAAATAAATCTTTAATGATTATTTTAGCGTATATAATGAAAAATAGTTACTGTAAACTCGAAACGAAATTAGTTGTGCAATTGTCCTCAGGAAATTCTGGGTGCAATATTATACAGAGTAATACCAAGGAGAGAAGAAAGAAAAACTATATGTTGTATAGCTGTTTCAAACCTTGAGGGTATAAGGAAGTAAGAAAAACAATAGATCAAAAGTTTCCATAAATTAGGGAGACATACTTTTAGATCTTTGTTCGAACGAAAAAAATAAAAAAAAGGGCTCTGATCAGTTCATATCAGTATCAAACATCAAGCTAATCATATGAATAATAATACCAAGTTAGCTGATTATAATAATAAAGCAGCTAAACCTAACAAACCAGCACCGGCACCGGCAGCAACTGCAGCTCTTTGACCAGCTCCAGAGTAAGTTGAAACAGCAACAGTAGATGCAACAGTTGGTGCAACAACAACAACTAATGAGTCAGTACCTGAAGCAGCAGTCAAAGTGACAGTTTCAGTGGAAACGGAGTAAATAGCAGTGACAGTAACAGTAGCACCATTCGTTCCGGTATTTTCACCAGTAGCAACGGCAATAATTTTGGTTTCTCCAGCACCGTAGGTAGCATTAATATCACATGGGACAGTGAGGGTAGTTGTGTAGCTTTCAGTGTCAGTCTTGGTATAAGTTAAAATACCACCTGGGCCAGTTGGACCTGTTGGACCTGTTGGACCTGTTGGACCTGCTGGACCAGTTGGGCCTGCTGGACCTGCTGGACCTGTAGCACCTGTAGCACCTGTAGCACCTGTAGCACCTGCATCTCTGGTAGCAGTACCAATTAAAGTGTAAACTGTTTCAGCTCTCTTCTTGATTCTTAAGTTATCAATTATTTCGGCAGTTAAGTAGAAAGTAGCAACAGCTTCTGCATCAGATGGGTTGCCTAAAGCTGCACCGACACCAACAACGACCTCGGAATCTAATGGAATTGAAGTTGGTAAACTGAAATCAAAGGTAGTTGGGCTTAAAGAATATTCAAACCAATCAGCTGGTAATGCAGATCCGTCTAAGTAAGCATAGAAATCATCTGATGAGAAAGCGAATTGTGGGGTGCTTGCACCATCCAAGTCAAGACCTGAGAACCCGAATGGTCCTGCATTACCTGGAATGGTGACTTCCCAAAATGGAGTATCACCATCAAAATAACCTGTACAACTTGGATCAGAAGTTGTGGTTGGAATAGGTTGACTCGAAGATGGAGAAAAAGATGATGATGTGAAGTTACTATAACCGGAACTCAAAGCAGAAGCCAATGAGGTTAAAGTGAGTAAAGGTAATAATGTAGAAGCGGATAATTTAGACATAGCGAATGGGGATTGTTTAGAGAGTTGAAGTTAGCGAATGTTACCTTTTATTAAACGAGATAGTATTTTAAGTTTATATTAAAAAAAAAAAGTGGATTTGTTATAAATCAAACATATAAGTGGGAAAATGGGAATATTTATAAGACTTATCAAAGTATTTTTTCCTTTGATGCAAAAAGGAATTGAGGTAAATAAACCGACATTATTTATGGTCATGTGGCATAATAATTAGTAACTGATTATAGTAGCATTTTCTCTAGGAAAATGGGAAAATGGTAACAAGTTGTGAAGCATCGAATTAGTTCTATCACCACCTAGTATAGATTACTTTAGTGCATGGAACATGGATTGAGGGGATAATAAGAGATGTGAAGTTTGTTTGAAGTTTGCAGTTTGCACCGCATCGGTGTCACTTTCTTGCTTCCCAATTCAATCACAATGCAATGTACAAGCATCCTTGTTGCGCTCCTCGTGCTTAAAGAGACGAATTGAGCATCTATTTTGTGAGTTGTGATGACCGCGTACTACGAATCAAGCGTGTATTTTCCTTATTTGATGTGTGAGATGTGGGATCCAAGTTCACCACACCATTGCGCCATACAAAATAAGGAGAAGAATAAGTAATGATTGATTTAATTTTAGCAATGTTTTGAAAAACACATTGTGCACACTCACTATGATGTTGATGTGATTGTTGCTTGATAAAGATAATATTCAGAGGTTTTGGTAAGGCGATGATGTTTTGTGATAAATATATATCAAATGCATACATCAGCAAACCGTTTAAGAATGACAATAAAAAATAGGTAAAGCAAAGCAAAGATTATCGAAAGTAAACGCCAAATAAATTAATCAGGTAAGTTTTATTACTTTTGAGGAATATAGGAAGCGCGTGAATTTGCGAATAACGAATTTGTCTCCTGCCAGTTGCGAGGTTCATGCCAATTGAGTTGAATTTTGAATCATTTTTTATTACAACCAATTTAATTTCCAAGATTCAAAAGTCTCTTTGGTGTTTATAATAGTACACTTTATAAATTTGATTATAGTTTTCCATGAGGTATAGGCAAAGAATTTAGGGGGAGAAAACGAGCTGGAGTTTGATCAACGCAATATGCAACTAATATTGATACGAGTTAAGGTTAACGCTATGTAACTTTCTCGGGGGGGGAAAGAGCGATTAGTACCTCTCTTCTGCACACTGCAGGCCATCAAAGCTCCCCTATCCCATAGCAACCTACTAGAGTAGTTTAAGAATTTACATTAGCAGCTATTAGCTTATCCAATATTGGCATGGAACCAAATTCTTATTATAAGGTTCAGCACTGAGCATTTTTGCAACCGAACAAAGGGACGTGCCGATCAGTTATTGTTGTTCGATGCAAGCAGTGGAGCAGTAGGTCCAAACCTTAGTGGATATATATCATATGGGGCTATTCATTAGAACGCGCGGAGGCAATTTAAATTGCCAATGTTGAATGTTTGATTGCTCAGCTAACAATTTACCTCGAGAAAATGACCATTGCTTATAAATTAATCACCGGTTACAGTTGTGTCAAGTTTCACTTCGTAGTTTTAGTTATATCCATTTAATTTTAACTTTTATCAAGTTTCCAATCCCTGTTTTCTTAACGACAACTCCCAATGAAGCTTGAGACTATGTCTTTTCCACAATTACCACCAAAAATGATAATAGTGTGGCTGATAATTATTGATTTACTTCCAGAAATTGAGCAATCTCGTATATTTTAGTGTGGAGAGTTAATCTAGTATCAGTTGAAAACGGAGATAAAATAACTTATTACAGTTTCTAGTCAATTCTGTTCAGTGACAATGAGTGGCCATCAATACTTCCTGATTTCTAAGAAATGAATATAGTACCAATATGTAGTGTTTGTTACAGTTTATCTATCTAATTGATTGAATTGTAGCTATGACTTACTAACTAGCCGATTGTTTCGGATTTACCAGGCAAATTAGGGCAAACGTCAAAGTACAACACTAAAAGTCATATCAAAGTACAAGCCGCACAATACGGGACCCTCTTCCCTTCTGATCGAATTTAGACAACTCTGATGGAAATATTTAATAGGAATATCTAATACAAGACATCACCATGAAATGAGGAGAATTTAATTTCTAGCATTTCAAACGACCAACAGCAGCGTTCATCGTCACTTGCGGTTCTACGATAAATGAATCTATTTTTGTAAACTTTGACTTGCAGTACTAGCATTTTTGAAGAAAGCTACCAAACAAGGGGAAAGGAAAAAAAAAAAAGATTACTAAGAGTAAACCTTCAAGTGTTAAGTATTACTGGGCAGCCCCCAAATAGACACCAACGTATGCTTATACTATTATATAATATATAATATATATTATATATCAAATAATACATATAACAATGTGCCATTTGCACTCATTTTATAGAAAAAGCCATGTAATTGTTCCACTTTAATTTAAACTTTTGAAGAACATGCGGTGCAAATATTTAGCAATCCTAATTAGGGCGAATTCCAGATTTTGATAGAAATTCTATGGGCTGATGATGATTGATCAAATTCACTTCTGAAATCCTTGAAGTTTCGAAGTGTGTTTATTGTATAGTGCTCATTGCTCATTGATCATTGATCATTATTGCTAATTGAGCACTGTTTACTACTCAGTACTGTTACTTGTTCACCGCACAGTTCTTCTCAAAGCGGTCGGCGTGTCTTGTGTATTTAGACTTAAAAATGCTAACAACAATTTATTCTCGTTGCAGCTTTGCTTTATTTAGGTGAGCGAGTTAGCAAGTGCTCCACATTATGATACTTGTTTTACCATATTTACATATAATGCCACATTATCGTTCACCATAATATCCAGTTCAGTGTTTGCTATGGCATATCATCTATATTTGGATAGCTCATAATGTGTAGACATTGGCACTGTGTATATTAGTGTTGATTGCTTTATGACATTGCTAATATACGATTGATAGTGATAATAAAATTACTTCGACTGGCGGTCTTGAGCACTAGTAATTGATAAGTCCCTCAATAAGAAACCTACTAGCAAGGTTGGTTGCTAATATGATCAATTACTAGCTATCTTATCTATCAGAAACGCTTTTTCCATACTCGTGTAATTCATCTTCCCCCTCAGAAACCACATTAGACTTGTGCTCGATTTACAATCAGCTTGGATAACAGAGTATAATGAGCTACAGACGACACGTTTCAGCATCGTTTCAATAAATCTAGTTGGCTGGGAATCGGGTCATCATACTTATTATTTCGGCTTTCACTTGACATTTATGAGACTTCTCTATTTAGATATAGAACACTGATGATCCTCTCAGGTATTCATTTAGTGAACCGTGGGCAGCTGTTTTGCTTTACCAAGTTACTGAACAACTAGCTGATCTAGTTCAACTTGGATGGTACCTAGACATCAAATGCTTTGCTCTATAGGCCCTATGTTAATGAACTGAGATCGTTATTTCATGTTGCAGAATAACTAAAAAGAACCTTGAAACGTGAAGTTTTTCTTCTAGTCAGGTTTGAAAATTAACGTGATATAAACTCATTCGAAAGTGTAAAAGTCTGTCAGAACCATGCATTCATTCTAATTGTGTTTCTCTGTACATATAATAGATTTGCAGTTCAAAAAGATAGCTTGAGAATTGATCATTATCAATTGATAAGGAAACAAATGGATGACGATAACTGTTATCTTATTGTTGGACCTGATTGATTACAAAAAACATTAATTATCCCCAATAACAGCTATTACAGATGATAAGAGTCGTTCATGCTATTGGTTGATATTTGAAAATGTCAGCTACGGTGCGATCATACGAATAAATCAGTCAAAACAGATGATGATCATTCACAGCAATTTCAGATGGAGAAAAGCTGTTAGCATACCTGAAAATCTTTCCTATATCTGAGGAAGTTACAATTAGAACTCTTTAAAAACCACAAAAGAAGTTTTACATAAAATCATATAGAAACTTTTTAATATTAGATTTACTATTTGTTATCATTAACTTATTGAATCTATTTCAATTGATTTATATTTATCAATCAATTGTGTGTTACCAAACTAGTCACCAGACCTTATACAAGTCTCAATCAAACGAACTTAACCCAGTAAGTAGCTAATACTATTTTAATAGGCCCGAGGAGGTATCCACAACTAAACTGTCTCTATGGTAGCTGAGCTACTCATACCGCTAAAGAGTAGGATTACTAAGAATACTTCTTAATCCTCGATATATATGAAGCAGTTCAAAAAGGTTTCAACTTGAAATCTCAAAATATTACAAACTGAAAGCTTTTCTTTTATCTTTATTTTTATTTTTTTATATCAAAATTCATAAGACAACCATATAAAGTTATAAACAAGTTGATATTAATTAATTTTTCATGGTTACTGCGGTGCTTCGTCTTCACCTAATAGGTTAAGAAATTATTTAGCTGTGACTCTAGAGTAAAATGTTGCTAAAAAAAGGGGGAGGTTCTTAAATCTTTTTGAGAGCAAAACTGAGTTGCAATTTCTTTTCCCAGTACCCATCGAAAGATATATTGAATATAGGAACTTTGGATTAAAGCTATATAAGCTATTCATGGTTATCGTTGTTAATTGTTTCCACTCATAAGTTAGGAAATTATGTAGTTATAAATCAAAATCGCTAAGAAAAAAGGTCGTTTTTTTTTTTTTTTTAATATCGAAACTTTTAATTGAAACTATATAAACTACTTATGGTTACTGTTTTTAATTGTTTTCACTCATAACGTAGGAAATTATGTAGTTTCAAGTCAAAATCGCTAAGAAGAAGGTAGAAGCTCATATTACTTTAAGGGCAAAGTCCTATGATTTTTTGTTTGTTGTGATATTTTTAAAACGATATGGCGTCTCAATAACCGTTCTGGTTGTGATATAGTTGGATATATCTTTGGATTATCTGATTGGTGAGGATTGGTTAATCAGTATTCTCTGAAAGATTGTGGCATAAGCCAAACCATTTTCCGCCTAAGAAGTAGATGATGAGAAATACTTCCTCGATAAAGTGAGTTAGAAAAAGAAAGTAAAAGGGGGTGATAGTTGTGATTCTGCTAATGAAAGAGCACTGGAATCTGGTCGATAAGCTCAGCTAAGTCTTGCTGGGTCCGTGGTTCATCCGCAATGGTTTCGACTATTTCCGGAGTGATGTTGGGCAAATCCGGAAATAGTGTCGACTTGAATTGTAAAAGACGGGAATTCGAGGAGGAATGAGGAGGGAATTGGGGCAGTATCAACTGTGGTTGGTGGGTGTGAGAATGACGGAACAGAGATTGGTGAAAAGAGGCCATTCTCTTCTGTGGAACCTGTTGGTGCTTTGTGTTGGAGCTCTTCTTCTGCAATTGTGTTTGCAGTGGAGGTTTCAGGTTGTGGAGAGCTTTGAGGCTTGTCCACTTTCTTCTTCTTATTCTTCTTCTTCTTCTTCTTATTCTGAGGACTAACTGTCATTGATAAACCTGGAGTAGGAAGAGGAAGATTTGGAATGTTTCTGGCTTCGGTGATAAGTTTAGATAGCCACTCTCTCTTTCTGGTAATCTTGGAGTTGATTAGGAAACTGTGTTTGACAAGGGCAGGTAGTCGGTTCCAGGCTTCTTGTTGTTTGGCGTCTGTGGAGTGCTCGCAGGTGATAGCTATATGGTTCGCACCTTGACAGGTGTAGCATTTGGTGTGGATTGGACAGGAGCTAATAGTGTGGGTGGTTGCCTTACAGTAGTAGCAGAATTTATGTTTCGGGTCAGCCGAGACGTGTAGTGTACCATGGAGGGTATCAGACAGAGTTTGAGATTCAATGGCATACTTGAAACATGGCATTGTTTGATGTTTGATGTCCACTATGATGTGTGATGTTTGGGTTTGTCCGTATAAATAAATGCCTAAGGGGGGTGGGGTGGGATGAACGGAGTGAACAATAGTTCCTAAGGGTTCAAAGATAGTCTCCAGAGTGTTATCGGAGATGATGCTGTCTAGAGAACATTCGTACGTTAGCTTGAAAGTGACAAGTTGGGTGTATGACTGGGTAGGTTTGTTTTGGAGCATGTGTGATTCGAGCTTCTCGGAAGCAATACTGATGAACGCTGTCTCAATCTTGTCTCTGGTTATAAGGTTAGAGTCCTTCGGGAAGTTTAGAGCGATGTTGCTATCTTGCCTGTTTTTCGTGTCAGTTATGACAGGTTTGACAATGCGTTTCATTCTGGTGTCTTTTGTTTCCTCTACTTCTATATTTAGTTGTGCGATAACTGATTCTAGGGCTACCGCGATGGATTCGGCTGTAAATGCTTGCTCAGTCTTCGAGTAGATTCTGATGGCTGAGTCGCCAGTCCCTGGTTCAAGAGCTTCGAATGTTCTTGTAGGAAAGGTCGTGTGCGAACAAATTAAATCTCTCGAATATACAACACTTTTTAAACGTTTCAGAAATGGTCGAATGGTCTAGTTGGTTATGGCATCTGCTTAACACGCAGAAAGTCCCCAGTTCGATCCTGGGTTTGATCATTTATTTTTTGAATTTTTTTTTTTTGGCTTTGTACCGATTATACGACGCTTTGAAGGTGCGTATAAAACCTATTTTATATTAAAACAAGCTGTCAGAACATACGTTAGAATTTAAACTAGAGATCGCCGGTGCGTCGTGGTGATCCTAGCGAAGCTAGCCATGGTGTGTGTCTAGTTGGCAGTGTGATAATAATTGAACCTATTCAGCCATTATTTTTAGACCCGATTATTTGGTTGAAAGTCCAGTTGAAAAGATGGTTTAGTGCTGATAAAATTATTTGGGAAGTTACAAGAGTACGTAAGATATAATCTATGTATATACAGATACTTATATCAAAGATATATAATTAGAATTACATAAAGTCAACAGAGAAATTGAAGATGGACTAAAATTGTCACAACGTGATGATGTAGTCGCATCAAAAAAAATGATCAGATGCTCAACTTTGTCCTCGGATGAAGATAGAGAATATTAGAAATTAGACAATTAAAAAATTATAAACGCAATCTATTTCAAAACAAGTAGTCCTGATTTTTTGAAGCATTTGTTTGGTATCAATTTAATTGAATGTCTTTTCCTTTGTGGAAAGTTTTTCGGTCTTGATCCTAGTGAGATAATTATATATGAGACCGATCAAAAATGAGTAAATGTTGGGCTAAGTCCGAAATAAACATTTTGAAATGTGTGACTTGATTTTTCATATTCTTTTATCAAAATATCTTCAATCATGGTATTGGTTCCCTTCACAAGCATATCACTTGCAATTGTAAGAAGTGTCAGAACCTACGTTAGAATGGGATGATATATCGTCCACTTAGGTCTATCGTATTGTCTGTAAATAAGGGACACAGAATTTCAAGGCTGGACAGAGTCAATCGTCCAAGACGATTACATCAGATTGAGCTCTGCCATAATTAAATATAAGGGTCACATGCTGAATGCAGAATTTGTTACCCTTTTGCTGCTCTTCGACGTCTCGTTCAATGTTTGACTCATTGAGTCATTGGCCATTGGCTTATAAACATAATCATAGTAGTATATGATTGTTTGAGTACGATACAAAGAGGATGCTAAGAGAGGGGGGAGAAAGAAGAGGCGGACAAACACGACATAAAGATCTGGAAGGAGTTTTATAGTCAACAGTCCGTAACGAACTGTAGAAAGGTTCTACTTTGTTGAAAGAGTCAACTCCTAAGGAGTGACTCTATAGATACATACCGAAGTTTTATTATATATTCATTTATATAAGTTTTAATAGGAAACATACTTTAACAGTCAAAGACCAAACCACCGAGTTAGATATCTATCAAATATCCGATATGGCTATCCAACATGGCACCCCTTACAGATATCGTTTGAAACTCAACACTACTAGTGAATTGACAAATTAGTTTTTATCACCCATTCTCAATGTTAACACTATTATGCCAGTAGTCAAATACATCATGAGAATAACTCTCAATAGATTAACGAGGATTGAGAAATCTTTGCAAAGCCATTTCTAGTATCCCTGCCCTTTAGTGGTATGAGTAGCTTAGCTACCATACAGGCAGTTTAGTCGTGGATACCTCCTCGGGCCTATTAAAATAGTATTAGCTACTTACTAAGTTGAGTTCGTTTCTTTTAGACTTGTATAAGGTCTGGTGACTAGTTTGGTAACACACAATTGATTAATAAATGTAATTCAATTGAAACAGATTCATTAAGTTAATGATAACAAATAATAAATCTAATATTAAAAAGTTTCTATATGAAAATATATGTAAAACTTCCCGTGCCTTTTTAAGAAGAGTTCCGATTGTAACTTCTTCCGATGAAAGCAGGATCTACAGGTATTTATATCGTTTCTCCATCTGAACAAACAGTGATTAATAATCAACTGTTTCATGTCTATTTTAAGTGACTTATTTTCAATTCGGATATCCGAATCGGCATCAATTCAAACTAGCCAATAGATTGAACAACAGTTATTAACTACAATAACTCTTATTGTTGCCAACTACCATATTCGGCAATCATCATGTCCAAAAACAAAACAACAATCATTGTTAATTGTTAATGTTCAATTGAACAATATAATGTCATTTATGACTTCATTGTCTATACCACAAATCTGTATTTAATACAGAGAAACTATCGAGGATTCATGGATGAAATTATAAAGGCGTCCTTTATATTCCCTGAATCCTCGATAGAAACACAGATAGAATGAATGTGTGGCTCAGACACAGAGATAGGAAACGGTTCCAAGGTTCGATAACACCAGCAGTGTAGTCTTGCTTTCTATGGAAACGTTTAGATGTATGGCGCCAGGATTGCACGTTGATGGGTATACCAATTTTTTTTTTTTAATATCGAAACTTTTAATTAAAACTATATAAACTATTTATGGTTACTGTTTTTAATTGTTTTCACTCATAACGTAGGAAATTATGTAGTTTTAAGTCAAAATCGCTAAGAAAAAGGTAAAGGCTCTTAAATTACTTTAAGGGTAAAATCCTATGTGTTTTTGTTTGTTGTGGTCTTTTAGAATGGTATGGTATCCCAATAACCATTCTGGTTGTGATATAGTTGGATATATCTTTGGATTATTTGATTGGTGAG